>JAOXJP010231517.1:0-10616 GCA_025762735.1 Platanus orientalis | reverse complement strand
GGTTTTAGCAGCCTTTACTCAGCAAGAGACTGAGAGTATTGTAGGGAAATAGGGCAGAGTGCTCTTCGTTGTAGCAAGATCTTTGTAGTAGCATCTTATATTAATAAAAAATTTAATTTCTGTTAAAATTTATGTGCCTTCCAAATTTCCTAATTTTTGCAAGTTCTATTTTCATATTTTCCCCTTTCCCCCTTTGATAAATGTATCATGTAGTTATAGAACGGAATGATATGGTTCTCAAAGAGAGAATGTGGAATGGCTGATGATGGGGCTGCGCTTGTCTTATTATGGCAGACTGCCTACATACCCTAAGTAGAATCAAGCCCAATTGTAGTTTGATTATGAGAATTTGGGTATTTTTTTTCTTTTTTACTTATAATGGTTGCCCACTAGGATTGCGAGTCGCTTAATTTTTGTATTGCATTGTCATTGTTGGTTTTCAATGTGATTAACAAGAAATCAATCTTGCCATTAATGGATTATTTTACTCGTGGTGCCCATACAGGTTTTCGCCATGCCCTTTCCATCACGAGTAGAACATATGTTTTCCTTTTTTTTTTCCCTTAGGATCCCTTAACCTAAGTCTAGGGAAATGGAAACCCGGATTGCCTACATACTTGTATATGACAGGATCAAACCGACGTAGTTCCTTTATGACCATTGTGGGTTGTTCTAAGTGTAATACTTCTTCAAGAATCTGGCATTAGTAATTGGGAGGATTTGGTTGCCCTCCACATCATGCAGCAAGTATGCGCCATTAGGATAGGCTCTTTCGATGGCATATGGACCGTCCCATTTAAAGGTGAATTTACCATCTTTTCTCCTTGTGGGATCTAGTGGTGATATGATAAGAAGAACAAGCTCACCCTTGGTAAACGAGCAAAGCTTAACTTTCTTGTTTTAAGCCCTTACCATGCGGGCTTGCTGTAATTTCAACTGTTGTTGTACAACAAGCCTGGATTTATCAAGAGTTTCGAGTTTTGAGAGGTGAATCATGACAACTTCTGCTTCTGTTAAGCCATTCTGTATTGCCATTGTAACACCCCAAAATCTCATCACTGGATAAGACTTTGGAGTGTTAATCTCTTTACACTCTTCTTTATCTTTCCCTTACTCAAGATTCTTTTGCAACGGAATATTATAAAAGGGTCTCTAATTTTATTTTATTTTTACATTTATTTAACTCATTCATTGTCATTCATACTTGTAATTTAAACCAACTTCTAATCCAAACCACTACCATGTATAACAGAATATAACTTTTAAATCATTAACATCATAGTAGAAAGAAACTAACCATTTAAAATAAAATGTTTTCAATTAACTTCTCATAATCAAGTCTATTATCAAACTCTCCTAAACATATAAATCTTGCAACATGGATCCATAAACATAACCTGAAATAAAAAGTCTGAACATATAATTGAAAAACAAATAACATAAAATGAGTCATTTAATCCATCTACTCTTTGTATTATATCATGTCTCATAGTACTCCATGGGCTCACCTACTAACAATATATATAGAGAGCTAATCTGAAGAAAAAAAAAAGCATTATGGATGGGTGAGTCCATAGCTCACAAGTAATAACATAAAGGCTACAACAGAATATGAGTCAAGACTTAGCATGAATATTTTCAAAATAAACTTTACATACTTTACTAAAAACATAACTGAACTGAGATTTTTATAACATGCTAAATACTCTTTATGCAAATTTACATTTTCTTATGTAATAACTTTTATAATCAAAATTTATTTTATTCATCTTTATTCTTATCCTATGCTCTTACTTATACAAATATGAACTTTATATTTATACTTATCACACAATTTATCATTTTTATACCAATTTTACCTATGAAACTTCTAAAATCCAAACACTTGTTTCATTTATAATCCTCCTACGATCTTCAAACCACTAATTTTCATTTACTCTTAACTATTTAATGGTATCTTAACACAATCATCTAACTCATCTCATATTACACTCATCTACAATCTCTAATGTACTTATTAAAACGTATACTTCTACATTTTAAAGACTTCTAGCACATAGTGGTTATCTCACATACAAAACCTGTGAGTAGGTCTCTGTCTCAGATACAAAACCTCTAATGGGGTCTCTATCTCAAATACAAAACCTCTGAGGGGGTCTCTGAATGGTTCTCACATACAAAACCTGTGAGTAGGTCTCTGTCTCAGATACAAAACTTCTGATGGAGTCTCTAAATGGTTCTCATATACAAAACCTGTGAATAGGTCTCTGTCTCAGATAAAAAACCTTTGATGGGGTCTCTGAATGGTTCTCACATACTAAACCTGTGATTAGGTCTTTATCTCAGATACAAAACCTCTGAGGGGGTCTCTAAACATATAACCACTATGGTGTCTATCTCTAACTATTATTATCTCTGAAACATATAATCTATAATGAATCTCTAAAATAATAAACCACAATGAATCTCTTAATCATTTACTTCTTTGAATATATAACCATTAAGGTCTTTAAACCATTCATAGCTTTTATGAATCACCTTTCCTCTTATCTTCAAAGACAAATCACACTAATTCTTATGAACCGTACTTTTTATCAAAGCTTAATTCTTAATACAAGTCAATCACATGTTTTATCATACCCATAACAATAATCTCATACACTATTATAAATCAAAATTTAATATATTATATCATTTATAATATCATTCTATATAAGGTTTCAAACAAAATAATTCATAACTAAGTATAACATAGTTCACACTTTAACATTATATGCATGTACGCATGATCCTTTCTAAATTTTACTTTTTCAAAAGTAATTTTCTAATTTTCAAAACTTAATAGTCTTATTATAGCTCTTATAAAATCATGGTTGGTTCATCTTACAAAAATAGAAGATTGTTCGACTCAATCTAACCACAAACTAAAAATAATGTTTTTGTAAAATCAGGTTGAATCATAAACAATGCTTATATTTTCATAGAATCACATAGGCTTTTTAATCCTTAACCACAACTTTAGAAAATATTCATGTTCTTATTCTAAACATGATCAAATTAGCTAAACAATTGATAATCATTTCTTAAATAATAAAACATAATCAGAATGAAGAAAATTTGAGAAAAACTTGTAAAATTTTTAACTAACAAACTTATTAGTCAACACATAGAGAACAAAGCTCTAAAAACTTAAACAAAAACAAAAACATATAATCTTTATGTAATTACTTGTTTTTTTCACAAAACTTTCAAACTTCTTATATTTTCTAAGAAAACAAGGCTTAAAACATTAATGATCTTTTAAAAATTTCAAACAAAGCTCTAAGATCCTAAACAAGGAACAAAAAGTGTCAACTTTCTGTGATTACTTGCCTCTTATTACTGAAAATTGGATTATAAAGTTTGTTGTGTTGTTCGACCTTTTCATCTTTCAAAACTTAGCTTTTCTTTTGCTTTTCTCTTCAAAATCCTTACTCTTGCAAAACTTCTTTAAAAGATCATCTTTCTTATGATTTTCTATGTTTTTATAAGTCTAAATAGCAATCATAATTCTTAATTTCGTATTTTAGGTAGGTCTTTAGTGAAAAAGTCTTTTAAATTATTTAAAAATTGCGGTTGTACGGAATTTTTCACTTTGATGACATCATCTCGTCAAAATATTTCCAACACAGACACCTGGTGGGAAAACGATCATAACTTTCTCTATAAAACTTAGATTCACTTATTGTTTTTTTTTTTTTTGTTGGTAACTAGACTTCAAGATCTTTCCAAGGCTATAACTCTTGCTCTCTAATTAATTCTACATATTTATTGGTGTATTTTAAAATTACTTCAAAATCTACTAATTCATACTATACTAGATGGTATAGACACTTTTTGGAAAAATTATCATAACTTCTTCTAGCAAACTTCAATTCACTTACCGTTTGTCGCATTAGCAAGTAGACTCATAGATCTTTCAAAACATATATTATTTGTAGGGTGATTCTTGCGGGATTGATACAGATTAACTTATGAAGTTGTGTAATCCGTCTGGGATAACTCCAAAAATTGTCATGTCTTGACCATTTTTTTTACTTAATAAATTACCTTTAACTTTTTTGTTTGGTGTCTGTTTCGTTCGCCGTTTGTTATGTAAGACTCTAGACTTCTATGTCTATCCAAAGGTATAAGTTTCACTCTCAGATTCTTTCTACATTTTCATTGGTGTCTTTATAAAGTTGTGCCAATGATCAAATCAACATATATGCATTTTATTGGTCTTATGTATGTACAGAACTTATGTGACGTGTGTTAGCATTCTAAGTGTGATATATGGACAGTAATTTGTGTGTCATGGTGTGGGGTGTTACATTATCTGACACAGAACCAACATAATATGCATCGGTATAAACTTCCACACAAAGACTACTATCTCTTTGTGCAAACACCAAACCTTTTCTTGGATCACCTTTCAGGTATCTTAATATTCGATATACAGCCTCCATATGGACCAGTGTAGGAGGATGCATAAACTGACTCACTACACTCATAGCAAAGGCAATGTCGGGACGTGTCAATGTGAGATTAATTAGATGCCCTACCAATCTTTTGTATCTACTAGCATCTCTAATTCTCACACCATCAGAATCATGCAACTTTTGATTAGGATCCATAGGAGTAGTAACAGGTTATATCCCAACATACCAATTTCACAGAGAAGATCTAGGGTATATTTTCTTTAAGAAATGAAGATACCATTTTTGGAGTGAGCAACTTTAATCGCAAGAAAATACTTTAACTGCCCCAAGTCGTTAATTTCAAATTCCTGTGCCAACTAAGACTTTAGATATTTTATTTCAGCTGTATCATTTTTAGTAACCACGATATCATCCACATTGACAATAAGAGCTATAATCTGACTCCTCCTTTTCTTCACAAATAAAGTATGATCATACTGACATTGTATATATCCAATTTGTACCATAGTTGTATGGAACCTCTCAAACCAGGCCTTAGGTGATTCTTTAACCAATAAAAAGTCTTTTTGAGCTTACAAACTTTGCCTATTTCTGATGAAATATGAAATCCTGGAGGTAACTTGATATAATCTTCTTCCTCAAGATCTCTATGTAAGAATGCTTTCTTTACATCAAGCTAGAGAATGGGCCAATTCTGGTTGGTTGTCAAGGCTAAGTGGATATGAATAAAATTCATCTTAGCAATAAGAGAAAATGTTTCCTGATAATCAATGCCATAGGTTTGAGAATACCCTTTTCCAACAAGCCTTGCCTTATACCCCGATCTATACTCCCATCAGGCTTCAACTTGACTGCATATACCCACCTACAACCAATCGCAATTTTTCCTTTGGGAAGAGTTATAATGTCCCATGTATTATTCTTTTTTTGGGAGCACATCTCCTCTTCCATAGCCTCCTTTCATTGGGATTGAGACAAAGCTTTTGATACACTGCAAGGTATAGAAATAGAAGACGAGGCAACCGAAAAAGAATGAAATGAATGAGACAATGAGCTGAAAGAAACATAATTGGTAATAGGATACTTAATGCAAGACCAAACACTTTTCCTAACAGCAATAGGAAGGTTAGTATCATTAACCAAATCAACGGAAGAAGTAGGAGAATTACTTGAAGTCGAGGAGATGTCATGGTGAGAAATATGAGGATCCTCCAGTTGGGCTATTTTTTCTCATCTCTTGTATGTTAGAAGAGGTTTGTCCTTAGGTTCTCCCTTACTAACATTATCATCTTTTAGAGTACCTTGATCAAAGAGAAAGACAGGTCTTGGAAGAGGGTTATCATTGGCTTTGAAAATTTTAAAGTAGTCAATCTCCTCCCAAAGACTGCGAAGAGTGGAATAATATGATGCTAGAAGCTGGTCATCCTATCTCAACTAAGAAACTCTTTGGTGCAAGTCATACATTTTGGCTTTGTTACCTCTGTTAGAATAGGTTTTATTAATTGAATCCCATATGGCCTTAACTGTTAATTGTTTGAAATACTTGGCCACATGGAATGAAGGAACTCAGACATGGCTATGGCATTCTTGGCTTCCCACTTAGCAAATGTTGGATCCATAGAATTTGGCATCTTCGCATCCCCAGTTATATAAGCTCATTTTCTTTTACTAGTGATAAACAATTTAGTAGATTGGAACCAAGTCAAATTTTTTTTCCCATTCAATCTAATTGCAGTAATAAGAGTGTTGGGGGATTCATTTACTACACCACTAAGTGTCCCTTTCTCAGTTTCTTTTGATGAACTGGATACCTGGCTAACTTTAGACATGGCTAAACTCGATCACGAATCACAAGAAAAGGGCAAATAGAGAACAATAACACACTAGTGTAGCAAATCAACCATCAGGTGCATCAATACACGAGGGGACAAAATGAGACATGAGGAGACATAAAGTGACATGGGTTACAGAGCTCCCTTGTAGTAAGATTGGGACTTCACAATCACTTTCCCTAACCAGATCTAAGGGTTTAGGGCACCAGAGCATGGGTCGTTCAAGAACCCAACACATTATTGTGCCTAGTGGTACCTGAGAGACCCGAAATTAAAGGATCTTCTTGATCCTCAACCAAATCAGTTGGGACTTGTCCCTAAAGGTTCATTTTAAAAAATGGCCACTCCTTTTTGAGCAATCGAAACAAAACTCGTCCATGTGAGTAGAATCACAAAAACTTCAACAAATGGGGGTTTTTGGGTTGTAGAAGAAAACCCTTTGAAAAATACACATAGAAGCTTTGAAAAAATCTGCAAAACTCACCACAAATCCCCATAAATCATCACAATTCAGGATTTGTAGGCTTTGACCTTCGGCCACCTCTAACACGTGTACAGCTTGTTGACGTTAGCTGTACTGATGCTGATATTAGTAGGGGATTTTGCTCGTCTTCGTCATTTGTATGGCCTGGTCATCTTCTGGTTTCCTGTGATACCAAGTTGGAACTCGTATTGTAGATGTGAGATATAAAGAAGAAGAAGAAGAAGAAGAAGAAGAAGAAGAAAGAAAAGGAGAAAAAGAGGAGAACGAGAGACTTGGGGAGAATAGTATGTGTGTTAGGGATTCGACACACCATACGTAATATATATATTTATAAATGATTTGGTACATCTCTTGTCTATGGGGTAGCATACACCAAATAGAAACAAGTACACAATTGCCCCCATATATAGAATCATATACTTCTACATAAATCATCTAACAAATGCGTCGGAATTTAACAATCTCATATAACTACCAATAATCCATTCCATATTGCTTGGGCATGTAATAATCTAGTGTATCAAGGTCTACATATACTAAGACCATGTCCCCAAGTAGAAGAATCAAACATAAATCCTCAATTACATCCCTCTATAATGTATCAATGTGTCCTCATGGGACTGAGTATCATATACAGCCATGAATAGCAAAGTATCAAATGAAAACAAGCATAGCAAAATCGCCGGCCTCAAACATCGCCCAAGCACTTTCTTCTTCTTCACTTATTCATTCATTCCCTACTTAGAAAATGGTTTTGAATGGGTGAGCCTTCGTAAGGAGTAATGTAAAATATACTCAAAACAAAAACTTAACAATTTACAAAGATATAATAGCAGTTTCATATAACAATGTATACATGGCCTCAAAAGAAACAATTAGTGAAGAAAACAATATAGTATCATGGGTGATTCAATCAATTAATTTAAAATGCATGCATGCTTCTACTAAGATTCGGATGTCAATAGATCATAAATCTATATGAAGTCATTTTATTACAATTCTACAATACAATCAATTTGGTCATCTTTTTTAACCACGTAGGGTTTAGATCTTTATAATTCAGTTGGATATAAAAAATTACCCAAATATATGAATTAATCAGAATAGACTTTAGTTAACCCAAAAAAGGGTGTCCAACAATAAATGATAGAAACCAATCTTTGCCTGGTTAGGCATTAGTCAAAACAATGGCAGATATTGAATTATCTGGATGGATGTCAATCAATACAAAGTGCATATGGAGTTACCCGAATGGTGCTTGAAAAATACAGAATTACCCAAATGTGTGTCAATTAATCATAAACAAATCATAGAATCATCGTTGTAGAAGTTATAAATGGTGGGAATACAAACACATTGTTCTATCTAGTTAAGTTCCAGGAATGATGGAAGTTAGGGCCATTTAATTTTAATTAGTGAACAATTTGAAGATAATTTAATCCATACAAGTATGGTGGAGAAACTTCAACAACATGAACATGATAGAATCTATTGTGGCTACATTGGTTAAAATTAGGATGAATTTGGTGTTCAATTTTACATGGGACAATATGGAGATACTGTGGAGTGCAAGCTTTAGTCGGAGCATCATGGAGTAATCTTTGGAATATCATGGATCAAGGAAAGGCATGCAACTTATACTGTGGAGATGTGCTTTTTGAAGTTTCAAATTGTGGAGAATGGTATGGCCTTAAAATCTTACCACAATAGCCATTGCGAAGGAGTTGTCAAGTTAAAAAAAACCTACTTCGAAGGAGGATTCTAAGGACCATGAACCATCACCCAAGGAGAAAGTGTAGTATGAAGATACTCATGCAAACAAGATGCATTCCAAAGAGGAAAGTGAGGTACAAGTTAATCATGTGCCACCCTTTCCCAAGATGCCTTAGATTTTGCTTCCCCTACATGATGACGACCATGAAGATGAAGTGTTTATCCTTCTATTTGCGAACTCTACAATAAGTTTGCGGTCAAACTTTTTCCAACCTGTGGTGATTGATGTAGGAGCATAAATCCCCATTCTATGTCCAGTAGTTTAGGGGTTCAATTTTCTGTTTTAGGGTGTTTTTTTATTAAGAATTTAGTGTCATATGGGTTGAATGTAATAAAACATGTTTGTCAAGGGGTAGAATAGGATTATATTTTTAAGGGTATTTTTGTCTTTTTATGGGCTGCCATCTTAATCCATTGGACACAAAATATGAGTTGCAAGATATCTCCAATATTCTCTAAGATTTTAGAGAATATTTTTGAGATATTTGGGGACCCACAATGTCAATTTAGCAGTCCAATATTCTCCAAAATTTGGTAGAGAATTTTGAGATATTTTTCCCAAGATTGTAGAAGAAATTTTGAGATATTTTCTCTAAGATTGTAGATAATATTTTGGGAGATTATTGAAGATCTTGTGGGGCCCAATAACTTGGCCAACAAATCAAATATTGTGTCAACCAAGATTCTTGTTTATTTCTTTACAAATTTTTTATTATTTGACAATTCTATTTTAGTTAGAAGATCTAGAATATAGGATTTTATTTATTTTTTATTTTCAGTGTAATGCCTATTTAAGGGCCCTTCTACGTTTGAAGTAAATCAGTTGAAGATAAATATTTGAAGAAAAAAGACACGTGTTCTTAGGTGGTGACCAATAGCCCTTTACTATCTTTCTCTCTCAGCCATTCTACTATCTTTTTCTTTCTTCCTCTCTCCTATATTCTATCTTGTTGTTTGCCTTTTTTCTCCATTATTTTAAACCCAAAACAACTTTTCTATATAATTTCACAAACCAAATCAACTCCAAATTTTTTGAAATTTGGAATAGTGGTGCATTTTAGACCTAAGATTCATTCTATTTGAGTGCATAATTCTTTGACACACGACCAAGGGGTATTCTAGTCATTTCACATTGCTTCCCAAAATTTTCAAAAATTTGAATTTTGGATTTATTTATTCTTTCAATGTTTGGTTTTTCTAGACATATCATACATGAAATTTGGTATCAGAGCTTCTAACGAGTTCTATCTAGTCGAGTTCCGAAAATGATGGAGGTTCGAACCATTTTTTTTTTCCCGATAAATAAGGTTAGGACCATTTTGTTCTAATAAGTGAACAATTTGAAGATAATTTAATCCATACAAGTGTGGTGGAAAAACTTCAGCAACATGAATAAGATAGAATCTATTGTTGCTACAATGGTTAAAATGGGAATAAGATAGAATCTTTGGGAGATCATGGATCAAGGCCTGCAACTTACACTGTGGAGATGTGGCTTGTGAAGCTTCAAAGTTGTGGACAATGGTATGGTCTTAAAACCCTACCACAACACCTCATTTCGAAAGAGCCACCAAGTTCGGAAGAACCTACTCCCAAGGGGGAATCTAAGGACCATGAACCCTCATCCAAGGAGAAAGTGCAACATGAAGATACTCATGCAAACAAGATGCAGCCCAAGGAAGAAAGTGAGTTACAAGTTAATCATGTGCCACCCTCTTCCAAGATGCCTTTGGTTTTACTTCCCTTACAAGATGAAGAGCATGATGATGAAGTGTTTATCTTTCTATTTGCGAACTCTCCTCCAATAAGTTTGTGGTCGAACTTTTTCTGACCTGGAGTGATTGATACAGGAGCATATGTAGTGAAGAAAAAGAAGTTAAGAGGATCATGAATAATTCTCATTCTATGTCCAATAGTTTAGGGGTTTAATTTTCTATTAGAGGGTCCTTTATTAAGAATTTAGTGCCATATGGATTGAATGTAATAAGGCATGTGATGTGAGAAATCGCAAGTATACGAATCGCTCAAGTAATAAAGTGTAAGAGTTGAGTGTCGAACCCATGAGGA
>JAOXJP010231516.1:0-10616 GCA_025762735.1 Platanus orientalis | reverse complement strand
TATACTTTCCTCTCATCTCTCTTTAAGTTCCATTGTATTAATGAGTATTTCTTGCTTTCATAGGTACCTTAATAAAGTTACAACTGTGGAACCCTCTACCGGTTTACCACAAGTCATAAGGAAGATATAGGTTGAGGTTTTGATCTCCTCACTACCATTTGCCCATACAGTTAAGGGTTTAGTCTCCCAAAACTCACTTATAGTTGAGGCTCTGGTCTTCCAACAAAAGGTTGAGGCTTCAGTCTCCCTTACTTCAGCAGGGGTCGAGGCTTTGATCTCCCCCCAGGCAGTGGTAGCACTGCTTGTTTCAGTTGAAAATGGAAATCTTAATGTTAAACCAAGAGGTTATGCCCCTCAAATCACTTTGAATAAATCAAGGAAACAATGGATACCTAAGGTTAAGCTAAACCTCTGCTCAAAGGCCATTAAAACCCCTGGAAGATGATATAATATTGTCTCGGGCAAGGGCCCAGAATTTCATTCGCTGTAGCTAAAGTGTGCGAATGAATACGAATATTCACATTCGCCAGTGTCTAGACCCGCAAATGATGTGAGAAATTCTCATTCGCAGGGAAGCACTTGCCACCGCAGACAACATTCAACAAGGAAAAGGGGAAAGGCTTAGATGTTCAAGTCTGAAACTAACTTACAATTACCTGGCTCCACTTGCCAGGAGGAAATCCCGGCCAGTGACCTTGCTGTGCTCACAGACCCTTCATTGCAAACTTACACCGCGAATGAGAATGAAGTTTATCATTCACACAAGAATGTTCACTCCCGAAAGCAACGCTATTCATGCAATATTGTTGCAGCAAATGAACAGAAGGCTCCCACATTCACTCACAGTCAACATGAAGAAAAGTCTCATTCGCACACATATAATGGCATGAGTGGAAATTCTCATTCGCCGCCAGAGGACTAGGATTTGATTACAGTCAACATTACTCTTACAGGAGTCCCCATGATGCTTAGGGACTAGATAGAAGGATAGGTCATCAGCCAGAATAGGGCATTCAAGCTACCTGGTCAAAAAAGACATTTACACAATAAGAAAAAGAAATCTAAAAAAGGAACTACTAGGAGTTATGTTCTGTCAAAAGAATTGCAGCAGTGTAATGTGACCACCCAAATCCCACGTGTGCAGCATAATTGCAACACAATCAGTCAAGGGTAAAGTTCAGGAATCCGATGCTATTGACCCGATTCGAACCACTTAGGGGGCTTAAAGAAAGTAAATCATAAAAAAGAAGGGTGTTACCCCCTGAACAAAAGTGGAAAAGGAACATTACTCAAAGACAAAGGGCCAAAGAAAGCAAGTTCTTGCACATGCAACCAGAAGTGGGGGATATGCAAATCAGTGCAATGCCACCATGAACACACCCACAAAGGGGTGACCCTTCCTTACCCTCCTACACTAAAGGCAATTCAGGCTATACACCCTACATTGGTAAGGGTAAATATTCGAGCCTACTCATGACACTCAGGCCGTGGTAATGTTCGTCAGGGCAAGGAAAGATGCCCTTGTCAACACCCCAAGTCCTTATGGGTCGCAGCTGCGAGATTTCAACCCTACTGGCATGATGACCAGAATTCATCTAGCGGCAAGTGCTAGGACACCTAGAACACCCTCAAGAGGGTTACCAACTATTGGAAGGGCCTTAGTAGCATCTCCCATTATGTTTCATCATGAGGATAATCCTTATATTACACATAGAACTATCGTGACAGTCAACGTTACCTCTACCTCATAAGGGCTTGAGGTGACGATAGCGAGGTCAAGAGGAAGTCAAGATTTGCCTCCTGAGCCCACAACAAATGTAGACGTCAGGGAGTACCGTTCTGACTCTGAAGGGGAACACACTATAACTATAGAATGGTGAGCCCAAGTAAAAAGTTAAGACTATCGCTTAGCCGCTCAAGACATTGCCATAACAGAATTAAAGGCCATGATAGAGCAACTCACACTTGAAAGGTAGGGCACGATCCCGCCAAATCATAATTTTACTGCAGTAGAATCAGCAATCTAGCCAGACGTAAGGGAGCTACACCCATTATACACTAGAGTATGCCTTTGCCACTTTGTCAGCAGTTGTCTGAGCTTTAAGTTTTGCACTTAATATACCTATCCTGCAAAAGTCGTCTACACAGGGGTTCTCGTAAGGCCCACATCCACAAGGACCTCATTAGGCTCCTTATCATCAACAGGAGCCACCCTTATATGGACCTACACCGCCTTAGACATATTGGTTACAATGCATATGCATATCCTCCCTTTATGCCACAGAGACTATACCTGCATCTAGTCGTGCCCATGATGGACCCTAACTATATGCGAGCAATGATGACTGAAATGCTCAATGAATATAAAGAGCAAGAAATTGTAAGTACATACACAATCAGGAAGCCATATCCTCTGCATGTGGATGCAATACCCTTTCCACCAAAATTTGTTCAGCCTTATTTCAATACATTTAATAGAACGACATATCCAAAGCAACATATTGCTCATTTTGAATCCCAATGCGGCGCTATCGTCCAACAGGGAGATTTGTTGTTAAAATTGTTTGTTTAATCTCTGGATGGTGCTGCTTTTACATGGTATTCAAATTTGAAACTCTACTCCATTCTAGACTAGGATTCAATAAAACAAGCATTTGTACAATAGTTTCATGACACTTATAGGCCTGTGAAGTTATATGAATAGACTAATGAAAGGCAGCGAGACAATGAGTTAGCGGTAGACTTTATCAATAGATGAAAGAATGTGTCTTATGCTGATGAGAATGCACCTCCCATTAAAACACTTCTTGAGATGTATTTGCAGAATAAAGCCTTTGAGCTTTCCCTCCATCTTATGGCCCAGAAGTACTCTGGGTTTGATGATTTGATATCCAAAGCATTTGCTCTAAAAAGGAGGTTGCTAAACCACAAATGTGAGAGAAAAGGAAAAAAGATAGTTAACAAGATGAAATCCACAATGGTTGGCACTAAAAAGTCACCCACCAAGTTGAAAGTCAAACATACTACAGAGACAACTAAGCCGGTCGAGCAAAAAGCTCCTCCTAGAAGGCTAAGCATAAAGGAGCAACAGGAAAAGGCTTATACATTCCATCTTGATGATTTAAAGAGTCTCTTCAAGCAAACAGTTGAATATCAAGATATCATACTCTCTGAGTAAAAAAGACTTACAGAAGTTGATAAAATCAATGACCCAAAATATTGTAAGTATCATCGCATCTTGGGTTTTAAATTACAAGACTGTTTTGTGTTCAAAGACAAGCTTCAGGAATTTATTGATAAGAACATGGTGGAATTGGATGCATATATGAGGGCTGCAACCACTAATGTTGCCTTCGTTGATGAGGATATAGTCTACCTTATGAGTACTTAAGACGATGGGGACGACAGTAATGATGAGGGCGATTGGGTCACATTCGAGAGCAAGATGACACGAAAAAGAAGACTCTAGGCTATTAAAACAACACAACAAACACATGGCCCCCCTAAGCATGCTCAAAAAAGGTTTCTTTGCTTGAAAGAAGTAACTCAAAAAAAGGAGAAGACTCCTAAAGTCGAGGTCTCCTAACTATTACTCCATGAGGACAACTTATTGGAGCAACCTCTACGAGTGCCGGTTACATTAGAAGAGTTTATGCCTGAAGATTTTCTTCAGCCTCCAGTTGTCATTTGTAATATGGCGTCGATTGTACGCGATGGAAATCCACACCCACATAGAGAACCACATCTAGCACTAACACCACGTGGTTCAATAATAGTGATCGATTGGCTACAGAATAGCCTGGCATATCAAGATCACTATAAAGGGGTAACTATTCCAATGGCAGTATATAGATACAATGTTGGTAATATCTCCATCGCATTAACAGGTTCTATACAAGACCCTCCATTACGCTCTATAAAAATTACTCATTTGCCTGTGACACCCTGGAAACGTACATACTTTCGGAATGTTTTAACCAAATTCAGATGACGAGCCTTCCCTTATCATCAAGTTGTATATTTCGAGGTATTTCCTCCTGGCTTTGAGGTTTCATTGTTTGTAACTTTCTCAAATGAAAGCTATCAATGCCCATAACATTATTTATTCAAGTTCATGATATCATGTAGATTGCTAATGCACAATGACAATTTGTTATTGTGATTGTTCCCACTCTCCTTAGACGATCTGCCAATGGATTAGTACATGGATTTAGCACAGCAAAGTATACTTTCTTGGGGCCACTTGATTGAAATATTTATCCATGAATTTATGAGGCCGGGCATGAAACCATATGATCTTTGAAATATGGATCCCTTGAGATAACCCCCTCAACAACAGGCATATGAAGAATTCGAGGGCCCCCCTGATCAGATTATCACACAATTGCTGGATTCCCGATGGTTCGGCAAAATAAGGCAACCTATCAGATAGGAGGTATATCTTATTTTAATTTCTAGAGGACTATAAGCTTCCTTCGCTCACACTATACACAAGGGATGGGGATCCCCATTTCCATACCAACCGTTTCTTGCAAGAAGTTGGTCTGCCAGCCACTACCCATGATCTATTAGTATGGCTTTTCCCGGTTTCCATAGACTCACATGCTTTTGATTGGTACTTGACTCTACCATCATGCTATGTTTCTTCATGGCCAATGCTCATTGATCATTTTTATCATTGACAAAAGACATATATATATGATCTCCAATATATATAAAGTGTGGTATATTTCCTACCTCAAGATAAATGGGATGTCAACATGAATGCTAGTGACTCATTGACTTCAGCTGATGAAGACGATGATGCCCCAAATCTATGGCAAACCCGATGTCGTAATTCAGCCCTGCAAAACATACCTCCCTTGGTCACTGACTCAAACGGCTCTAGTGACGATGATGATTCTAGTTTCGCCCCTGCATCTCAAAATTTCTCTGATAATGGAATGTTTGCCCATCTCCAGATAAGAACTTGCAATGTTAGCAAACTTAAAATCACTACCCCGGTAGAGGGATGTCAACCACACTCCTGGTATGTCAGCCAAGTTAAAGCTATAATCTAGGAAACCAATTCCACCACGAGGTCCTACAGCTAATCAACAAGTTGATGCAATGAAAAAGCCGGCTATGGAAGCTGAACATAGTAAGGCTATCAAGAAGATGGAAAACCCTATCCTATATGATGTGATGACGCAACTCAAGAAAATCCCGTCATTGTTAACCGTTTATGATGCTCTCCATATGTCACCAAAGCCTAGGACTTCTATAATCTATGCATTAACTCACCCAGACAAATTTGCCGTAAATGATGAGATCGCTAGAGCTTCTTAGCAGACTGCAACATGAGAAGGATAGTGTATGCCTACAGTCACTTTTGAAGATACCAATTTGTATTCTGATGATCCAAGCCATAATAGACCATTATTCATCATAGGTTCTATTGATAATCAACCTGTGTCTAGAGTAATAATCGATGGTAGCTCAGCAGTTAACATAGTACTTATGGCTAAAATACTGGACTATCTGGGAATTGATCCATCTTAACTCATGCCTAGTACACTTGTCATCCAAGGCTTCAATCAAAATGAGCAGCATCCTCTCGGTTCCATTATGCTAAAGACAAAGTTTGGTCACATAGAAAATTGGACCCCCTTCTACATAATTGATGCAGACACTGCTTACAATGCCCTCATCAGTCAGCCATAGATGCATAAGTTCCAGGTAGTCCCCTCAACATATCACCAGTGCATCAAGTACCCTTGGCAAGATACATAGGACACCATAATAGCTGATAATAATCCCTTCTAAATAGTGGATGCTTATTTTGTTGACGCCACATATTACTAAAAGGTGGATCCCCAAGAAATAATACATGATATATCGGGGAAAAACAATGAAAATAATTTTAAACCCCGAAGGCTTAAGGTAAGGCATGGCGTCAAAGTTGCTAAGGATAAACCCACACTGTTACCAGATTCAATAGCATGAAATTTTGTCCTTCCACTAGCACATCTATCAGAGGCACAGATTAATCCTTATCGAGTATCTTCCATTTTTCTACCTGAAGGCCTTATCTGGTCTACGGACCATTCGGGTCCTATGTCAGAGAAAGAACTCAAAGACCCAGACTATTTGTTGTCACATATGAAGTTGGCTCCCCAATTGTTCCAAAACACTGGCTTCTACCAACAAGGGAAATGAAAGAATTCTTACAAGGGCAAGGAAGTTTTAACGCAACAATTTAAGCGTTTAGTCCTCCACTTCAAGAATAAAGATGATACCAGAGGGTTGGGTAGGAAATTCACAAAGTTGAAAGTTTCTTCACATGTAATAATGGCATATGGGATTGACTTACTAGAGGACGCTCCCTTTGAATGCTTTTTTGCAAAGACACAATTTCCACTCTATAAAGATTTTATCATAGGGCCACTGATGCCAGCTCTTCTAAAACTTGAAGACGGAGGTTAAGCAACAGTAGACGACATAATAGAAGTAAACCTGGGAATAGAGGGAGACTTTTGTCCTACTTTCATCAATGTGCATCTTTCTTCAGAAGAATATACACAATATCTAGAGTTTTTAAAACAAAATCATGACGTGTTTACTTAGAATTATTCTGAAATACCAGGACTAGACCCAAACCTGGTTGTTCATCGCCTCACCATCGACCCATCTCAGTGACCCATTAAACAACATCCCCGTAAGGCTAGACATGATATCTCTGACAAAATAGAGGGAGAAGTGAAAAAGCTACTTAAAGCCAGATTCATTCGTGAGGTTTGATATCTGAAATGGCTCACCAATATTGTGCCTGTATAGAAAAAGAATAGTCAGATCAAGGTGTGCATCGATTATAGGGACCTTATTAGTGCAGACCCAAAAGATGACTTCCCTCTACCACTCACAAAATTACTGGTGGATGTTACCATAAGGCATGAAGCTCTCTTTTTCATGGACGGTTATTAGGGATATAATCAAATCTAACCCCAAAAGATAAAGAGGTTACTGCATTTTGTACGTCGGAATATTTTATTATAAGGTCATGCCCTTTGGTCTACAAAATGTCAGCACCACTTACCAGAGGGAAATGACCTATATATTCGAGGACCTATTACATGATGCAGTTAAATGCTACGTCGATGATTTGGTTGTAAAGTCAAAACTCAGGCAACACCACATTGTCGATATAAATCTAGTCTTTCAACGACTTCTTTGTTATAATTTGAAAATGAATCCTCTCAAATGTGCTTTTGGTGTATCATCAGGATGATTTCTCAGATTTATTGTCTGACATAGGGGAATCAAAATAGATTCTATGAAAATTATAGCCATAGTTGAGATGCCAAAACCACGGAACATCTCTGAACTTAAGAGATTGCAGGGGGAGACTCACATACATCTGTTGGTTCATTTCAAATCTTTCAAGACATTGCTAGCCCTTTTCACTCCTAATAAAGAAGGGAGTTCCTTTTATATGAGATCAAACCTGTCAAAATGCTTTTGACAATATTAAACAATATCTATTGAATCCATCGATACTCATGAACTTGGCTCTAGGTTAGCCATTGCTCTTATATATAGCAGCTATGGAATCATCTCTTGGGGCATTGCTGACCCAACACAATGAGGAAGGCAAGGAGCATGCTTTATATTACCTCAGTAGGACGATGGTCGGAGCTGAGCTAAACTACTCTCCCATTAAAAAGATTTGTTTGGCTATGGTTTGTACTACAAAAGCTGAGACATTATCTCCTTACCACAACAATACACATTATATCAAGGACCGACCCATTGAAGTATATTATGAGTCGCCCCTCAGTATAAGGGCGTATTGCTAAGTGGACTGTCCTTCTCTTAGAATTCGACATCCACTACATTTCGTAGCACGTAATTAAAGGATAAGCACTAGCAGACTTTCTTGCAACACCTTCAATACTTGACAATTCACCCCTTCAAATGGAGTTGTCTGATGAGAACGTCATACAAGTCCAGATAAAGAAAGATAAGGAAATGTTTTTTGTCGGAGCATCTCGAGGTCCTTCCATTACCTCAGGGGACAACACAGACAAGTCTTCAGGGATCAACATTGTTTTTGTCACCCCAGACAATGACATCATCATGCACTTCCTCACACTGATGGAGGGACGCTCAAATAATGAAACCGAGTATGAAGCCCTGATCGTAGGGCTTGAACTGGCATTAAAAATCCCTATAGACGACCTTATGGTTTATGGAGATTTAGAGCTCATCATTTGTTAGATGAACGGTCTTTACCATATCAAAAAGTTGAGCCTAACACCTTATTTTCAAAGAGCTAAAGACTTGGCCAAGTTGTTTAGATGCATGTGGATATAACATGTCAGAAGGGACCATAACGGGCAAGCCGATGCACTTGCTAGCTTGGCAACACCTCTTGCACACCCAAAGGACGATTATTTAGTCATCCACATTGAAGAAAGAAGGGTCGTCTCCTCATTTTCCATAGAAGATGATGTCCTCCTTGCCTGTAATACCGAACTGCTAGAGTGTGATGCACAAGGTATAGATGGCAGATCAACCTCGGGGGAGGAAGATTGGCATGAACCCCTAATTCAACATCTCATGGATAGAAGGGAGCCATCTGACCCTATCAAGCATGCTGAAATAAGACGGTGCACCCCTCGGTTTACCCTATAAGGTAATTAACTCTATAGGAGATCACTTGATGGCATATTGTTACGTTGTCTATCAGCCGATGAGGCTAGCATTGTGATGAATGAAATACATGTTGGCATGTGTGGCAGACATCAGAGCAGCCCTAAGTTCCAATACCTACTAAAAAGACTTGGCTGCTATTAGCTAACAATGGTGATCGATTGTATTGAATATGCTAAGAGATGTCGCATTTGCCAACTACACAGCGATTACGGCCATGTGCCCATTGAACCACTACACACTACCTCTTGTTCGTGGCCATTTTTTAAATGGGGAATGGATATAGTGGGACCCATTACTCCGACCTCTGCCAAAAGGCACTGCTACATTCTGGCCGTAATAGATTACTTCTCTAAGTGGGTAGAGGTTGTTTCCCTAAAAGAAATCAAAGTTTTTGACATCGTCTAGTTCATTAAGGTCCACCTCATATACAGGTTTGGTGTCCCTGATCATATAATTACAAACAATGGGTAGTCATTTGTCAGTTCACCTCTGTACCAACTTATGGCAAAAATACAGTATCGATCTGGAGCATTCTTCACATTACTACCCCCAAGCTATTGGTTTAGCGGAAGCTTTCAACAATACCCTTTACAAAATCATTAAGAAAATGGTGGCTAGGTATAAAAAGGACTGGCATGAGCTCCTACCGGAGGCACTTTAGGCATATCGTACTACCTTCCGTACACCACCAAAGGCCACCCCATACTCCCTTGTGTTCGGTGTAGAAGTAGTTCTACCAATTGAAGTTTAGGTCCCATCGCTAAGGATTACAATACAGGATGGCTTGACAGATACAGAAGCCACCAAGATTCGTCTTTCAAAACTTAAAACCCTTGATGAATCCAGGCTTGCTGCACAACAACAGTTGGAATTATACCAAGCCCGCATGGAAAAAGGCTTATAACAAGAAAGTTAAGCTTTTCTCCTTCACTAAGGGTGAGCTCGTCCTTCTTATGCTTTTACCACTTGACCCCATAAGAAGGAAAAGGGTTAAATTTGCCTCTAAATGGGATGATCCATATGCCATTGAAAAGGCCTATCCTAATGGCGCATATCTGCTTCGTGATGTGAAGGGCACCTAAATCCTCTCCATTACTAATGCTAAGTTCTTGAACAAATATTACCCTTAGAATGACTTATAATGGTCTTCAAAGAACTACATTGGTTTGATCCTGTCATATACAGGTACGTAAGCAGTCTGGGTTTCTACCTGCCTTGGATGCAATCACATTTGCTAAAACAAAAAATTTCACTGCCAATCTCATTAGTCTTAGGTTAAGGAATCCTAAGGGCAAAAAAGAAAAATATATGCATTAAACGTGATGGAAAGGGCACGGAGAAAACCCATATAGACACCACGAGTAAAAAAATCCATTCACAGCAAGATCAAATTCTTGTTGATCCCATTGAAAACCAACAATGACAATGGGATTCAAAAATTAAGCGAACCTCAGTCCTAGTGGGCAACCATAGGGTTAAAAAGGGACAAAATACCAAAAATTTCATAATCGAACTACGACCGGGCTTGATCCTGTTCCAGGGTAAGTAGGCAGCTTGCCATAACAAGACAGGCGCAACCCCATCATCATCCATCCACAATATCTCTTTGAGAACTATATCATTCTGTTTTATAACTACATGATACATTTCTTAAAGGGGGAAGGGGGGACTCACACAAACTTTGGAGGCACACAAATTTGGATAAAATTTGAAATTTTTATTAAATAAAATGTTGTTAGTTTTATGGTCCCTATATACAAGAGTAGAAACGAGGGAGTAGTTAGAATTGATAACCAACATATACCCCAGAGTGACCATTTTCGTTATCTTGGTTCAATTTTGCATAAAGAGGGAGATATTGTAGATGATGTTGATCATAGAATTAGAGCGGGATGGTTGAAGTGGAGAGGTGCTTCTGGAGT
>JAOXJP010231515.1:0-10616 GCA_025762735.1 Platanus orientalis | reverse complement strand
GCTGTCTCCTCACAGGGGGGTGTGGGCCCCACACAAAAGTGCATGGGGCTAACACACCCCTGTGAGGAGGGGAACGATATCCGGTGTAGAGGGGGTGATATCATTTGCGCCGCTCCCCTTTACGATGCTCAGGAGCCGAGACAGAGGGGGGGAATTAATTCACTTTTTAGGGGTGAAGCGACATCTCCAAAAGTGAATTGATTCTCCTCTTTTGTCTCGGTCCTCGTGCGACCCAGAGGAGGGCATCGCAGACGATATCAAGCCGGGGTAGAGGATCTTGTCTCCTTATATTATGTGGTGAAAAAGTGTTGAGTATCTGAGCAATTACAAGCTAACACCAAGTGTATACCAAATTCAAAAAACACATCGTTTTTTCAGTTAGAAGAATGATTGTCTTCGATGACACAGAGCTCTGCAGGCATGCCATAGATTGACGTATGATGTATTTTTGAATTTGGTCTCTTTTTCAACATCTGATATTTCAAATGAGCAATTTTTTGAATGTTTTTAACCCCCAACACAAGATGTGTCAACTAATAATTCACCATAGACACTGCAAAGACTTTTTGACTTTTGGGGGATCTCGTTTATTATAGAAATTCAAAAGGCGAAAGATCTACAAATTTTGCTTCAGAAAAACTTCAGCAAATATCTCAAGTTGACATGTGACAAAATAAAAGAGTAGAGTAACACCGGATTGACCTTGGGTTACGAAAGTGGGTCAATAGTTTAGGGCTGTCCTATTCGCTTACTAACTTCTCTCAAATTCTAAAAGGGATAATCACTCTTGCACCTTGTTGGCCGAAAAATAATTTGCGGGTGTGGCAATGCCACGTGGGCACAAAATTTGGTCTTTACTATGACCCCATGCACCGGAACAAACAGTAATAGACCGAAATGTTTTTTCTAGTCGTTTATCTAGCCACTAAATATGAATTGCTCAAGCAATTTACAAAGGGGGAGGGTACTTCCTTTGAAATGGATTCTTTTTTCCTTGTGGAGACAAGGACCTTTACAACATTTGACACCTTAATAATCAAAGAAACAATAAAACCAAACTTAAAGTATAATTTATTCCATTAATAAGAAGAAACTCACATACTACTAGGAAAAAGCAGACTGGAATCTAAAATAAAGAGTGGAAATTGGAAATATAGACCTTTGAAAGTGTATAAGGATGATTTTATGGACCTAAACACCTAAATACAGGTGATTGAGAGTGAATTGTACCTAATGTCATGATCAAGATTGTCAGCACCAAAATTTTGACTCGGTTCATTTAATGGAATGAAGAGCAGCAAAACAGCATTTAGGCATCAAGACCTTAAACACCCTGGTTTAGGGAGAGCAAATTGGACCCTAAGAGGTTAAGCATCTCTTGTAAAGTCTTTCCTTAATGTTTCGGTTGCAAAAAACATCATCCATATCATACCATTTACTGTGAATCAGCCCCAAGTATACCATTTCTAGTCAAACCCGATTCTGCAAGAAGCATCAGTAGGACTATGAGGGTCCACATTCAAGACCACTAAATACATCATCTTTAATTTCTCTAGCCTCCATAAGCCTTCTAATAGTGAAGCATCACAAGCGGAAAAATTACCATTTTTTCCTTTGGCCTTCAAAAGCCAAAATTTGATATCTTAGCACATTGTCTACAAATTCTTCAGCCTCCATAAGTCTTCCCACGACGAAGCATCATAGGCAAAGAGTTGTCATTTTTACCCCTTTTAGCAGCATAAATAGAAAAATTACCATTTTTTCCTTTGACCTTCAGGATTTACCCCTAGACCCTCAAATGACCCCTGAAGCTTCTCCCATCACTTGATTTTTGTAAAGTCAGATCCTACACACTCCAATATCCACCACCTTCGAGGAACCAATCTCAGGGCCAAAAAAAGTTCTCAAAGATTCATTTGGTATCAAATTTCAGAAAGGTCAGTGGTCATCTTTTAATCTTGGAGTTATCTTCAATCAATCATTTCACTAAACAGAAGCATTCGAGGTCTCAAACCCCTATAAAATCTCAAATCTTCCTTAAAGGGTTGAAAATCAGTTTTGGCCCCATTTGTCGTATTTTGCTCCAGAATGTTCTTCGGACTTTCAAATCTCGATAAGTCAATGTTCATCTTTCCAGATTCGCGAGGCCCTTACAAAACCCCCTGAGGGAAAGGAGCATTGGAAGAGTCAATCCACTCGGTTTCTCCCAATTACTAAAAAATGAGCTACACATTCAGGTAAAATGCTTTGTACTCAACTGAACTCCGGGAATGCATCAGAACTCGAAAATTTAGTCTGTCAATGGCCACCCCTCGATAACTCCGAGACCTTCAAAAGCCCATCCCCCTCAACTACCTTGGTAACTTTTGTAAGCCTATCCACTACATTTTGTCCAGGTCAGGATGGTACTCAGTTTGTATGTATTTAGCACTCGAAAAGACCCCGAAAACTCTCCCAGACTCATAATTTAGCTAGATCAGGCTCATTTTCTTAGTTTTTGACCTGCCCTTGAAAGACTATTTGATGAGTCAGAATAATAGAAGGTCCCTATTAGCCCAACTCTATCATTCTCCAATAAGCTACATGAGTAGTCTATCCTCAAGCGACTCTGCTTCGAAAAATCCTTGGTGACTACCCGAGAATCCGTTGAATGAGTTGTTAGCTCCTCTAGACTCTAGACTCTAGACTCTGTAAGCTTTGATAAACCCTGAACCACACTTGCCACATCAAATTACATCTCCCACACTGAAAATTCTAGTCAGGGTCTCTCTAACTACCCAAAAAGGGGTTTTTAGCCCAATTTCCTACCCGAACATCAAAATTCAGGGCAGTCAGAGCCTATGACTCACAAAAGCTGAGGAACACCTTTTGTTTGAAGAATCTAGAAATCAATTTGACCATTTCCCCCCCCTCCCCCAATACTTATCAGAGAGCATTTGAGGTCAATAAACCTTTGATTTCACCCCTACCCTTATCGTAATTTGGTTCTGACTGATCCACTACAACCAAAACATTTGAGACTTTAAAAATAGACATTAAAATTATAGCTTTTCGAGCACGGGAGCTCAAAAATCATGGAGACCAGTAAGGGATTCGATTTTTCCAAAAATTAATGCATTAAGGCATTAATGAGCTCACCCTCATGATTTTAGCTCATTAATGCCAT
The DNA here is from genome assembly GCA_025762735.1 of Platanus orientalis. Taxonomy (NCBI): domain Eukaryota; kingdom Viridiplantae; phylum Streptophyta; class Magnoliopsida; order Proteales; family Platanaceae; genus Platanus; species Platanus orientalis. Next base: position 7,450 of record JAOXJP010231515.1, on the reverse strand, counting down.
TTGATGCATTCACACTTAAATGCTTTTTCCCTCTCACCCTTAGATTAGGATCACCACATGCACCTATGTAGTCCCCCCATTGATTAATCACATGGATTTCAAAAATCCATGGAGATCTTGATCCACCCTATAATTTAGCACCTTAACCTCCTCCTTTGATTTCCCTCAACCAATCAAAATGCTTTGGATTGCCAACATGGACTTAGGCTTGATCCCTATTGGTCCATGTCACCTATCCATGTGAACTAAACCAAATCAAATCCCGCCCTTATTTAAACTAGCACAAACCAATCCCCTCCCTTGATTCTTGTCAACCAATCAAATCCACTTGGATTGCCAGCATGGCCTTAGGATTGATCCCTATTGGCCCATGTCATCAATTCATGTGAGCTAAACCAAATCAAATACCACATTTGCTCAAACTAGCACAAATTTACCAATCCCACCCTTTGATGTTGCCCAACCAATCAAAATACTTTGGATTGCCAACATGGCCTTAGGCTTGATCCCTATTGGCCCATGTCACCAATCCATGTGAACTAAACCAAATCAATCCTACCCCTTGCCGAATAAAAGCACCAAACTAATCCTCCCCCTTACTTTGGCAAACCAATAAGATTAATTCATATTGTCCACATAGCCTTAGACTTAATCCTTATTGGTTCATGTCACCCATCCATGTGAACTAAACCTAATTAACCCTAGATATTGATCCCCTTGATCCCCTAGACCAATCCCAACCCTTGGCTAACTAATTTAAGGCTACAAAAAGAGCCACAAATTCATACACATTAGGGCTGGTCCCTTGAACAAAAAAAAGAAAAATAAGAGAAAGAAAAGGAAGGGAAGAACATCAAACTCAAGTCCAACCCTAACCCCTCCTCAAGTGTGGATAAGCCCTAAGCATGCTTAGAATAGTTCATTTATGTTATTTAATTTCATTCACATGCTGTTATGCTGCCCAATTTCAAGTCATTACTATGCTTCAATTCGGGTTACACAATGGAGACTGAACTGTCTCCATTGGACTCTATTTTGGACCTTGGTCCACTCCTGATTTTCTCCCAATTTTTGTATTCCTTTAAATGAGCCCAAATTTTGATACAAAGTTCCCAAGAGGGAGGTCAAACCATGGTAAAAGTTTGGGGATTTTAAAAGCATGTTAGGTTCCTAAGATGGCCCCATAAACAGATCTCAAAAATCTGTTCTTTTGTGACCTAACTTGTTGAATTAATTGTTAATTTTTCATAGAATTTTTTAGATGTGATCATGAGCTAATTTTTGTATGTGTTATTCCCCTGGTATATATCTCCCTCTGGAAAAATGTTAGAATTTTTCTAAATCCCCAAAGAGCCTAAAATCCTAGAAATCTAGCTGTTGGATTTACTCCCAGTAACTAATTCCTAAATTTTATAGAAATAAAATTCAGGCATTGTACAAATAGACTATTAGGATAAATTCAGGCATTGAGATGTAGGATCCACCCCAGGGAACCCTAATTTACCCTAAGCCTATTCACAGGCTAGCACAACCCTATGTTCAGGCACCTCTATGGGCCCTGATTTCTCTACCAATGCTTGAATTTATTTCAAATGTTGAGAAGGGAAAATTCAGGCATTGGGGTGGATTTCAGGCGTTAAGCCTGTCTTGAAAACCTATTTTTCAAAAATTATTTATGTTCTGTCTATGACTTAGGGTCTAGCTCGGAGACACAGGAGAAACCCACCCCTCTAGGCCCCACACATGGGGCCCAAAACCCAAAGTTGGTTGCTAATTTCAGCACCTAACTCTTGAATTTCCCCTAAATTTAAATTCATGTGTTGAAAATTCAGGCGTCAGACTAAATTCAGACATTAAGCCTGCATGGGATGATCATATTGCCCTCTCCTAGGGGCAACCCTTCACACTAATAAGGATCCCACCTTTAAGGATTGCACCCTTTGACCCTAAAAAACTCCCTATCCCCCTTTGCAAGGGTCCTACAACTCTAGGACCCATGTAAGCACTTAAAAAACTCAAACCAAGTTGTTGAACTAGTCAGCATTTAACACCTAAAAGTTCAGGTGTCAGATCAAATATTCAGGCATTAAGCCCATACAAAATGACCAAGTTACCCTTTTTTGGGGGCATATCTTTATACAGTATGACTCTAAGAAACACCCTCTACCCTTATCCAAGGGTCTCACAGTATTGGGACCCACATAAGCATCCAAACAAATAAGGTTAAAAGGCTAATCTGATAAGTTTTCAATGCCTGAATTTCACCCTGAATTAAATTCAGGCGTTGGGTTTAAATTTAGGTGTTAAGCCTGAAACACCAAAACAAAATAAAGACCTCATTTATTTATTTATTTTTTGCATTAGGGTTAATCCTAACCCTAAAGCAAGTAATTGAACCATTTAGGGGGTCCATAATCCCTCTAAAAATCATGAAATTAAAGGGTCCCTCCTGATAATTAATGACTTAACTAAAAGGTAGGTTTTTGAATTTTTCAGAAGCTAGTGCCTAAATTTTCCCTGAATTAAGTTCAGTCATTCAAAATTCAGGCGTTGGAGGTAAATTCAACCGTTAGGCCTAAGAAAAATTGTAGAAACCAACAACTTCCCTGTTTCACAAGCATGGATTTTAACTTAACTTAGAATATGTACGAATGAGAGAAGCCACCTTATAAAGGTGGGTATTCGGGGTGCCTAACACCTTCCCCAAATGCAGCTAAACAACTTACCCGCTATCTCAGGAACTCAGACTAGTTTTAGGAGTTAAACCCCTAGACCTACGGGTCTATACTTCTCCCATTCCTTTCTAGGGCAAGAACCGATGTCCAACTCCATTGGTTAATCCCGAGTTGGTTATGACTCCCAACAAAGCCTAACCCCCCCAAAGGGTCAGCAACCCCCCCTGCACCTAGTTTGCGCCCACGCGAGCGAGAACCAAATGTGGCTTGGAAAACCCGGGGGGCACACTGCCCTAGAACCCCCGATGTCCACAAGATGGCAACTTTGCTGGGGACTTTTTTGATCTCTACATGTGCATGCTTCTAAGTTACTTTGAACATATGCTCTAAATTTTTTATGTGCTTATCTTTAAAGTTGTTTATAGTCATTGCTCATATGAAGACACTCTCTTAGATAGGTACAAGTCTGAGATCGAGCAAATGATGGGGGACTTCATGTCCCGCATGGTTGGACAGCCACCCCTACACATGGTTCTTCCTTCTCACCACCCCAAACTTCCTTACCATCCCATAGCCAATCTAGCACCAATGAACAATCTTGAATCCCTACACTCATCGAGTTTGAGAAGGTGATGTATAAATATTTGTTGAGGTAGGGAGGGCCTCATGGCCACATCATAGTCTCCGAACCCCTATCTTTCAATGCTTTTGAACAGGGCTTGCCTTTTGGTTAGTCTTACAAGCAGGGCCCCATCTATGTCATAGCCCTACTTCAAACTACCACGCACATATAGCTAGAGCATGTGCCATCGATATCAAGCAAGAAAGGGAAAGAGGTTGCTACCCCTCCCAAAGAGGATGAGACCAATATGAGGTTGGCTAAGCTCACTGTAGAAGTGGAGCTAATGAAAGGGGGGCAATTCCCCATGTCTATGGATTTCGAGGATCTCTGTATCCACCCTGGGGGTGTGTTACCACCAAACTTCTAAATTTTCAATGTCGAGAAATATGGGGTACCACCTGCGCATGTACTGCAATGCCATGTTCCAATGGGGACATGATGAGCGTATCCTGGTGCAGATGTTTAGCCAAAGCTTAGAGAAGAATGCAGGAAAGTGGCTGGCAAGCCAAGACAAGAGTAATATCAACACGTGGAGGGGCTTGACACGGTCGTTTCTCAACCACTACAGGTTCAACCTCAAGATGCTGTCAACCAAGGAAGAGGTGGAAGGGATGAGACCCCTCATAGGGGTGAATATCAGGGATCTTGCTTACAGATAGAGACTAAGAACCTCTAACCTAAAACACCTTATGACCAAAGAGGACATGATATCTACCTTTTTGAGGACGTTGGGTCCCACCTACCAACTAATACTCCTAACTACCTCACAGAGCAACTTCGCCGAGGTGGTCAATAAAGCTAGAAAGATTAAGCTGGCCATCATAACAGGGCTTGTACATGATGCACCTCCTACCCCCTCCAGTTCCACCAGACAAGTACCAAAGAAGTCAACAGTCACTTGCCTAGAGGCTAGTGCAATACAAGTAATTGAGGTCTCTCAGCCTAGTCAGAGCAATGGTTATATTCTGCCTCAACCACAGATAACTCAAAACTACCCCGCAGCCATGAACATTATTTCCCCCCAAACACAACAGTATTATCAGCCAAGACACCTAGTTATAAAGTAAATTAAAGTAAATATGGGTTAAGAAAGATGAACTCAAATATCTTGTAGTCCACACTGCTTTCAAAGCAGTAAATACCTCATAATGGTATCTTGATAGTGGGTGTTCAAGACATATGACGGGTAACAAATCACTCTTCTCACACTATGTTTTAGGAAGGGAAGGTAGTGTAGCTTTTGGTGATGGAAACACTGTCAACATTATTGGCGGAGGTGTAGTTGAAATACCCGGAGTTTCAACACCAAAAAATGTTCTATTTGTTGATGACCTCAAGCGCAACCTTCTAAGCATAAGTCAAATTTGTAACTTAGGTTATGATGTAGAATTGACCAAGGAAGGGTGCCACATAAAGCACAAAGAGGAAGTTGTAGCAAAAGGTATTCGTAATGGCGACAATTGCTATATCTTTGGAAGTAGTAGTCCAAACACATGCCTCATCACTAGGTTAGATGAGACAAGTCTTTGGCATTAAAAACTTGGACATGTGAACTATCGAATTTGTCTAAGCTAAGTAGAAAAGACTTAGTTCTTGGCATTCCCAAGCTAAATAGATAAGAAAACCCTATAGGTAGCGGTTGTTAACTAGGAAAATAAACTAGAACATCCCATAAAAAGTTGACAAACATAAGAACCACTAGACCATTAGAGCTAATCCATATGGATTTAGCCAGACCAACAAAAATCGAGATACTTGGTGGCAAAAGGTACTTCATGGTCATGGTTGATGATTTCTCCAAATACACATGGGTATCATTCCTTAAAGAGAAATCAGAAGCATTTGATGAGTTTAAAAACTTATGTATCGAACTAAAACGGAGAAAGAACTCACAATTAGAAGAATTTGGAGTGATCATGGAGGTGAATTTGAAAACAGCAAATTCGCTAACTTCTTTAACCAATAAAAAAACTAATACTAACAAAAAATCTCAGAAACACTAAACATAACCCAAAAAAAGAGAGCATACAATAAACTAAAATCAAACCCCAAGGGGTGGTGCAGTTGGCCAAGACCATGCCTCAGGAAGCAAAGGTCCTGATTTTGAAGCACACCCCCTTCGGGCCACTTGCCCGGGCATAAAAAATCTGATTTACCTAGTGTGTGGGAGAGACACAGAGTCCATATGCCCCGAGGACATAGTCAAGTACTCTAAGAGGCCTAAATGCCTTGGTTATGACACACACACACACACACACACACACACACGCACACACTGAAATCAAGTTTTCAGATCTATGTCACTTGAGTTGTGGATGAGTTTAGAAAACAAAATTATCTGGGCACCCAGAATTCAAAACTAATAAATTTAGAAAAAAAATAACATAACAAAGAACCCTTTTTTCTTAATAAAAAAAAAAAAAAAAGGAAAGGCAAGTATACCTGGCCATCATACCACCATGTTTCTTCATCTACAACCTGTAAAAAATACTTATGTTTGCAATAACACTGAACTATAATTCTTCAAGTAGTAAGATAATTCAATATCCGATAGAAGTAAATGATGGCAAATTTCTCAACAGTAGCAAGTATGAATTGTGAAGTGCAGGTACGTATAATCAGCCAACAATAACTTATGTGTATTAACTCACAGATTCTTTGGTACGTATCTGAGCAATAGATGCAGTCCAACAGTAATATAAATTTAATATCTGCAAATTAAACGAGTTAGAAATGACTTATCAGTTGGTGAATAAGCACGTATATAATGTTATCCTTAAAATGATATCCACTAGCCTGTCACAGGTACGGTAGGCTTGATCGATGATCACCTCTAAGAATACTAACTTCTTTGGCAGACTCCATACAAGTTAACAGAGACTCACTTTGAACAGCTTAGACCAACCTCCAGTGCTAATGGAGAAATATATATGAAAACTAATATGAACCAAAAGAAAAACAATAGTGATATGAGAAAAGAAAAAGACTGGTTTGCACAAAATATTTTTGTGTGTCTTTCTTCCTTCTCCTCATAATAGAAGACAATGATCGCTTACACCTATACTTTTCATAAAGAGCTAGGCTCTTTTGGAAAATATTAAACACATAATTAATCACCATAAATCCACTTGATTATAGAATAAATTAATAACGCGTCAATAGTAATCCATTTGATTATAGAATATATCAATAACGTGTTAATAGTAAATTACCATATATTATGACAACTAAATAAGAAACCAATCAATTAAAATAAATATTTTTTATGTAAGTAAATTAAAATAAAATAATTAATTTGTGTAACCTACACCCACACCCACGCCCCACCCTGGCTCAGTTCAGCGTGCGCGCATGATGCAAACAAACAACTCCAACTTCCCTTCTCCTCTTCAACCCCATTACCCCTTATGTTCTTGCATTTACTTATAAGGTAGAGTTTGAAGTTCCTCACTTCCCATGTGGGACTAAACTTTCATGGCAAAAAACTTTGGGAGTTGGGTTGTACTTTGTTTTAAAGGGAAACACTAAAACTTTAAATAAAATATTTCATTCAAAGTTCCCTCTAAATCTTTTAACACACACATGGGCTTAAGTAACTTATGTGGGCCTATTTGGTCCACATAAATAAATAGTCCATAATACACACATGATTTATTTTGAATCTTAAATATAATTCAAATATAACAATCCCCCACAAGATTCAAAATAAATTCAAAATACCACAATAAATAGGCATTAGAGATCTAAAATAAGAGATGCAACGGAATTGGTATTGGAAGACTATGAACCAACCCTAGGTGTAACAACTCACGATCCATAAAGATATAGTGGACCATAGTCCTATGAACTAAATCCCTTAATTATGAATCAACTGAAATTTTCATTCACATCTCATACTTAATATATCATCATTGTTTTATCGGGTGGACACAACTTCCACCATGCACCATACTTGGATGCTCATGTGTGCTCTAGAGAACCAACCCAAGTTCTCATAGGAGGTGGCCCTAGCCCCACACTCAAGTAGGTGAATCTATCAAGTGTGTACTGTAATTAAACACACCAACTATAAGAGTTATAGATTCATTAAGAGTTTAAAGACTCATCCTTATTACATTGCAGTATACACCATCTACACCATAAGGATGGGCAC
>JAOXJP010231514.1:0-10617 GCA_025762735.1 Platanus orientalis | reverse complement strand
CCTTTGGAGAAACAAGTAGAAACGTCTATAGAATCGATTGGGAAACAATCTAAGAAACAAAATTATATTATATTTAATACAAATCCTATATCATTGGTATTGAATAAAATATTATCTATTAAATTTGGTAATGATTTTCTAGAAATAAATGATTTAGTATTGATTCTATTGTTTATATTATTTTATTACAAAAACAGCAACAGCCTTGTCCCAAACCAAAATTTTGGGGTTGGCTACGCAAATCCCAACTATAAAATACCTTGTATAAAAACCATCTTATTTGAATCTTTATAATTAGTTGGCATTACTAATAACAAGCGGTTTGCATATTGATCTATATGTCATGATTCTTTGTTACCTACATAGCATAGGTTTTAGGTTTTTTACTACTTTATTAAGTTTATTCACTTTATTGTACCGTAATTGAAATTATAGATCATAAAATATTATAATTTACTTCCTACTAGTAATCAATTAATGTAGACTACTTCTTATCTACACCTACTCATAATCACTTATTCACCTATTATTTTCATTTCATCTAATAGTTATATCATAACATTTTTTTTAATGGTTTGAAGTTACTTCCAAATTGCACTTTACGTGCTTCCCAATCGTTTCCTATCCATTCTCCAAATGTTTCTTAATCGTGTTTCGCTTTTCGCTTCCCAAGGATTGATTGAGCCTCGCTTTCCGCTTCCCGCTTCTCGCTCTAATAACTATAGGAAAATTCCTTGGAAATATATACAGTTCACTCCGATCCATGGGTGTCATGTTTCATCCTAGCTGTATGGATGGAAGACTGAAGCCCTTAATCGAAACCATCACATGTAATCTATAAGAGAGCCAAGGAGAGAGTGATTTTCTAGGCAATGAAATGTAAGAGGTTTGTAAACAGGGAAATGGGAGCGGGGGCGCTAAGAAAGGGGCTTGTCTGCTAAAAAACCGGTTTAGCTTAAAGTACATGATGCATTACATGTAGTGCAAGTGTATAAAAAAAAGGGCCCCCATACTCCTGATTCCATGTAAAAAACAAAAACAAAAATTTAATGAATAACGATCTTTATTAAAAAGAGGGGGAGAAGAAGGGAAGGGTGAAGGATATACAACTCTAAGAACTAAAGGCCTTAAAAGCCACTAGGAGAGCAAGATAAAACATAAGACTGAATACATGACAACCAATCCCTCGATACATCATTAATAGATAAACCTTTAAAGACTTTTGATGCCACAGCCCATGAAGCCACCTTACGTAGGATGGAGTCAGCAACTTCCATAGATGAACGCCTAACATCCTCAAAGATACTCATTTTCTACTCTTTCCAAATGCCATGCAAGATGCCCAACAAGAATTTTTTCCCTCAAACATTTGAGGAGGCCCAATTCCATTGCCTAGCAAGATCGAGGAGACTACAGAGCATATAATCCAACTCAATGACACCTTGCCGAGGAAAAGTGACCAAATTGATCTAGCAAAAGGATAGTGGATCATAATGTGGCTTCTAGATTCACTATCCTTCATGCAATGAGGGCATATATTAGGAGAGAAACTCATATAAGGCCGTCTTCTTTGAAGCGAGTCCAAGGTATTCATTCTACAATGAGCTACAATCCAAATAAATGCTTGAACCCATGGTGGAAAAGGCCCCTTCCAAACTTTAGAAACCAGAACGGTGAGGGAAGAGTTTGACAGAGAGGAAATCTTATCAAAGGATTTGACCAGGAAAGAACCGGAAGAGGTGAGAGACCAATTGAGCCTATCCGGGAGAGTTTGAAAGAGACGAAAATAGTCAAGAGAGTCAAGGAGGGAACCCACTAAATCAACTTCAAACTCAAGAAGGTCCCTAGAGAAGGGGAGGTTCCATGATAGGCTTCCATCTGAAGGAAAGGAAAGAGTGTCAGGAATACTTGCATCTTGTGACTTGAAATACAAAAAAGGTGGAGGTAAGAAGACGCAAGAAATCTTTCACCCCACCACAAGTCTTTCCAAAATTTGAATCATCTTCCATTTCCAACAACTTGGAAATGAGTGGGTCAAAAAGGGATGAACGAAACAAATGTTTTTCCAAGTGAGGGGGTGTAAGAGGTGATGGATAACATTCCAACTATTTGAATCCAAACCATATTTGAGAAAAATCAATGAGTGCCAAACACTTCCTTCTTCAGTGACAAATTTTTACAACCATTTCCTACCAATACCCAATCCATCTTCAATTATGGGGGAGCAAACCACCACCCAATTTATGAGATGGTCCTGCTTTTGGTTCCCACCATCCCACAAGAACGAATTTTCAAGGGATTCAATCTTAGCGGCCACTTTTGATGGAATTTTGAATAGGGACGGACATGAAATAGATTGGGACGTTGGACAGGGCAGCCTTAACAACAGTGATCCTGCCACCCCAAGAGATCTGAGAACATTTCCAACAAGCCAATCTCTTTTCCACTTTCTCCACCAAGGGATCCCAAAAGCTAACCAAACTTGAGCTACCAATTTTGAGCTGCCAATTTTCCATCTTACATACCAAAATTGAGACAAATGAACTTAATTCCATCTCATCTACATGAATTCATACAATACATGATTTATCCCAATTGACCTTTAAAGCAGAGATGATTTCAAAGACTTTAAGAACATTTTTCAGATTCTCAACCCCATCCACACTTTGTTTTATGAGAACCAATGTGTCATTTGCGAATTGAAGGTATGAGATGTTCATGTTACTAATGTGGAAAGCATCGCTTAGGTTAGCTAGAACAGCATGGTTAAGAAGAGCACTAAGATCATCAGCCACCAAAGAATACAAGAAGAGGGATAATGGATTGTCTTGTCTTAAGCCCACTGGGGCCCCAAAATTGCCCTTTGATATCCTGTTCAAAACAATGGAGTACCAAAACAATGGAGTACCATGGATTTGTTACACATCCCAAGATCCATTGAGTCCATTTGTTACTGAAACCTTTTTTAAGAACTGATTTATTTAAGAAAACCCCAATCTACTCTATCAAATGCCTTCTCAAGATCAATCTCACAAAAAAGGCTCCTTATGGAAGATTTCTTCCAAGAACCCATACACTCATTAGCCACGAGGATCCCACCTATTATTTTTCTTTCATTGATGGAAGCACTTTGCAAAACTGAGTTGACTTCTTTCATCACATGCCTTAGCCTACATGATAACACTTTGATGATGATTTTGTACATACTACCCACTAAGCTTATGGGTCTAAAGTCGGAAGCTCCACAAAGCCCTTCCTTTTTTGGGAAAAGTGCAATGAAGTTAATCTTGCTTCTTTATGGATCAAACCTCTTCCATGGAACTATTGAAAAATCTTCATTAAGTCTTCTTTGATGAACTCCCAACAAGATTTATAGAAGCACATTGAAAAACCATCAGGCCATGGAGAATTGTCTTTATTCATACTGAATATAGCCGACTAAACTTATTCTTTGGAGAAATGGGCTTCATGCTCTTTAGCTTTATCCAAGGGAAGGGAAGAACAAAACAAATTATCAATATGGGGACGAGAGAGTATCAAACTTGTATAGCTTTTCATAAAAGGATTCCATCTCTGAAGAAATTCTTTCAAAATTTGTTTCCTCCACACCCCCCCCCCCAAAATTAATTAGAAGTTTTGACATGATATTCTTCATTTTTCTACCATTTGCAAGTCAGTGAAAAAATCTAATGTTACCATCTCCTTTAAGCTTCTTCATATACTATTCCAAATCATCCTCTTGGCCATGCAATTACAGAATCTCAATCAGAAAAAGGAAAAGGTTCATTGCTAAGCACATGCACAAATCCAAATTACATTTAAACAACCACCACCTGTAGAGAAACTAAAAGCCAAACAGAATTTCAAGATCTCTGAACACTCCCTCCAACAAGGATAAATCCAAAAAATGATCTTCCTAATCAGGTCAATGTATTTTTTTTTTTTTTTTTCAAAAGATTACTATGACAAGTGAACTCACTAGGAAAAACAAAACGAAAATAAAGGCCAACATAACTCAAATAAAAGTAGGGAAGTAAGACAACAGTTTACTTATCATGGATGAGTTTTATTATTCTAAGAAATTTTATGATCATCTTAATAACACATTTATTACTCTTATTCACAAAAAGAATAGGGTATCAGAATTGAGAGACTTTCAACCCATTAACCTATTAAGTAGTGTATAAAAGATAATCTCTAAGCTATTAGCAGGGCGCTTGAAGATGGTAATGAAAGGAATTATTTCCCCTCCACATAGTGCATTCATTGTACTTAGACAAATATTAGATGGAGTACTAATTGCGAATCAATGTATTGAAAATAGATGGGTATGGAGAAGTGAGGGTGATTTGTAAACTAAATTTGGAAAAGGCATATGATAATGTAAATTGGAGGTTTCTAGATTACATTTTTAATAGGATGGGATTTCGTGCTAAATGGAGAAGTTGGCTATCATTCTGTTTACATTCATCATCTTTCTTAGTATTAATTAATGGATATCCGATAGGATTTTTTGGCTAGTCGAGAGGGCTAAAACTGGGGGGTCCTCTTTCTCCGTTTCTCTTTATAATGGTATCAAAGGTTTTGAGTCAAATTATTAGAAAGGCTAAAATGGGCTCTATTTTGGGTTTTAGTTTGGGAAAGGGAGAGGGGGTGACAATTTCTCATCTTCAATTTGCAGATGATACGATGATATTTTGTGATGCTGTTATGAGACAAATGGGATATCTTAGATGCATTCTTAAATGCTTTGAGGTAGTTTCTGGTTTAAAAATCAATCTGCAAAGAGTGAGATGTTCAAGGTTGGAGAGGAATGTGATATTGAGAGTCTAGCGTGGATTCTGGGATGTAAAATTGATTACCTTTCTTCGTCTTATTTAGGCCTTCCTTTGGGTGCAAGTTATAAATCAAAGTTGATATGGGATCCGGTGATTAAAAGAATTTCGTCTATATTGGATGCTTGGAAAGTTCCGCTCCTGTCCAAAGGTGGTAGATTGACTTTGGTGAAGGCAACCCTCGCAGTCATGCCTAATTATTTTCTATTTCCATTTACGATCCCAACCTCGGTAACAAATAGGATGGAGACAATGTTCGGACGATTTATCTGGGATGATAATCTGGATCATCATAGATATCACTTACCTGTTATAGGCCATTTACCAATGGGGTACTAGGTATTCGGAAGATCCAATGCATAATAACGTTCTTTTGGCTAAGTGGTTGAGAAGATTTGGATTGGAAAGAGAGAGTTTATGGCGTAGAGTGGTGGTGGCAAGATTTTGGGAAGAATATATTTGAGAATCTAGAATGGTGAGAAGGCATGGTTGTGCGATATGGAAATCTATTATGGCTAAGAAAGAGGACTTTTGGAAGTGCATTAGATTTAAATTAGGTTCGGGGGGAAAACATTAGTTTCTGAAAGGACTAATGGGGCTCCTCTAAAAGATACATTCCCAATCATCTACCGTCTTGCCTTGGAGCCTCAAGCTTTAGTGGCGAACTATTTTGATTTCAATAGAAAATGTTGGGTTCCTAAATTGAGAAGAGATCCAAATGATTGGCAGGTTAGAGATATGATTAGATTATTAGAGTCGTTAGGTAATCTCAACCCTAGATCAGAGTGTCAAGGTGGGTGGATTTGGAAGCTCAATCAGAACAGTCATTTTTCCTCTAAATCATACTATCTAAAATTATCAAATTGTCCATTATTGTCGATTCCTCATAAAGGTATTTGGAATCCGGATATTCCTTCAAGAGTATCCTTCTTTATATGGAATAGTTTCTTGGATAAAATTCCAACTCTAAATCATCTTCAAAGCAGAGGGTGGTATTTGGCTAATAGATGCATTCTGCACATGGAAAAGGCAGAATCAGTTAGTCATCTCTTCATTCATTATTCTATGACAAAAAGGATATGGGACTTTTTCCTTTCTCATATCCAAATTTCCTAGGTTTTTAGCTCTTTAGTGAGCTCATTATGGGTTGGTGGGTTTAATGACTTGGGAGTCTTTCTACGTCCATCTAGCATCCCTTACCAAGGGCGATTTGTTGGGGATTGTGGAAGGAAAGAAAATAGTAAGATATTTGAGAATAAATTCCAAAGTATTGATGAGGTGGTGATCTTTATTTACGAGGCCCTTTTTGAGTGGGCTTCAATTTAGGCAATTTATGAGGATGGGAAGTGGAATGCTATATGGAGTGTGGAATTTTAATGTTGTTATTGTGTTTTTTGTTTTTTGTCTTTATTTTGATATCACCTTCGTGGTGATATTCCCTTCTTGTACTCTTATATTGTGCTCCTTTTAATAAATTATTTCCTTGCCTCTCAAAAAAAAATGCCAGAAAATAATTAAAAATAGGTTAAACCTAACCATCAACAAGAAACTAATTAGATGCTATGCAAAAAAAACTCACCATCTTTCCAGATGCGAAAATCAAAGCTGTGGTTTTTGGCTCTCTTATCCTCATAATAACTGCAGCAAAACGCTGTAAGAAACATTCATAAATAATATATAAGTCTACAAATTCCCGAGAAGTAGGAAGACTTAATCCCTGTAAACCCAAGGGTTCAGAATCTAGTTTAGTCAAATTAATCTCCATGTGTATGGCAATCAATATCTACAAGCAACTTGGCCCAATGATCAAATTTCATAGTTTGATAACTCATCCAGTTGTTCTGGGCTGGACTGGACTGAGCATTTAAAAAGGACATGGCACTTCTAGGGTTGTGTTGGCCGAGTTGAACACCATAATGGAGAATTAATTTTCTAGGCAAGCAATGAACAATAGAGTTTAATGAACAAACTTCAAAAAGGGATCTAGCATCCAACCATAATTTTTCCTGCTTCGAAAAAGGGGAAAAAATAATACATACATGCACAATTACTTACGTACCTTGGGATTATACTCAGCATTACGAGCTTGCAGAGCAATGGCCTTTAGGTCCAACTTGCAATCCAAGTTGACTGTGGATACAATATTTCTGGATATGTAAACAGGACCGAATCAATAGCAAGAGAATCACATACTCCCAAATCTGTAATGCTTGTTGTGTTTTATGATTATTATACATGGAACATTGTTATATGTTCAAGATATCCACGATACCAAAGAACAATATTACCACTAGTACTGGGGGAATGTAATGCACAAGATGTTTCATTAAGAACAATTGCATCTGAAGTGGTATGGGAAATAGAATTCGTTCTTAGTAGTCTCCCGATCTCATGTACATTGGATTGCTGTAGACATGTTCATTGTAAATTACATTAAGGGTTTCAGCAGTCAGAGGCTAGTGTCCAAAAGTTGCAAGAGACCCAAGGACTCAGCCATGCATCTATCTCTTCCCATCCCGCTAGGATGAATATATCCTTTTTTTAAAGAGTTATACTAAATAAACAAGCGGACAGCACAGTACAGCATTCTCTAGGCACTAGGATAGGCAACCCCCTAACAACTCAGAGGTATGCCAAGTGTTTCATTGAACATTCATCTGGCATGTAGGCACAAACTTACAAGTAGAATCTACAATTAACTTGAGGGTAACAAAGCTGCACAACAATCATCCTAAACCATTGACTTCACCTTTAAAGATGAAAATATAAAGGTATAAGAGTCCTCCAACTAAGTCATAACCTCAGCCTTTTCTTATTTATCATTAAACATAACTTTTGAGTCATTTAAACACATATCTGAAATTTATGGAAAAAGCCTCATTTTCTTTCTTTTTTTTTTTTTTTTTGATAGAATGTAAAGTACCTCTCTGATGAAGGTTTTCTCAAGATTTCCATGAACTCCCCAATTTTCCCGCAGAACATTTTTTTCTTTAATAGTTATTCTTCATCGATCAAACACCAAATGAAAATCAAAATGATGAATAAAATCAAAGTATCCCTTCTTTCATTAATGGTTACAAAATAGTTCGTATCTATGCTTCCAAATTTACTTACGATTACTTATTTACTTTATGTCCTGAGTTTACCCAAAATCATAAAAAGAACCCAAGATGCTTAGCCATAATTTAGGCAATCGCCAAGGGGTAAGGCATCGAGGCAGTCCATGTAGCTTGCCTAAGGTCCACAGCCTTTAATACTCCAGAGTTCATAAATTTTACAATTAACAAACACAGATTCTAATCAAATCTAGCATCAGCACAGATTAGATTTTTTTTTGTTCATTATTGGTAGGTATTGTAGCTGCCTTCCCAAACTAAGCTTCTTTTTTCTTTTTTTTTTTGAACGGTTAATATGTACTGGAGCACACGTGATCTCTTAGTTGCCATGCAGTATGCCAACCAACTGAGACCAGATCTCAAAAGCGAGTTACTTTTACTTGCAACATTTAGACAGAAACAGTCTACACTGATATTAAAATTATTTTGCCAATTCTATCTTTTCTCGCCTTTTGTTATTAAAAAATTTATAAAGAAGACCATTCAGTCTTACCGTTCAATGGCATAAACATACATTGTATTACTCAAAACCCTCCATCTTTTTCAGCAAGTCAGGTTGGCTATCAATCAGTGGCTTTACATTAATAAAACTTGTAATTCAATTTTATTAACAATAATACATCGATCAACTTCCTGAGGGAAACTAGGAGGGAGGAAACACTTACTGGAGCGTAGGAACTATGCCGGAGGGATGCTTGGAAAGATCTACCGGTTGGCTCCCTTCCAAGACTTGATCGGCCATGTTCCACTTTAGATTGAAATCTTTTCTTTCCTCTAAACCGAAATCAGATCAGAATATCCAGTTAAATGGATTCTTCCTTGCCTAGCGCTATGAAATCAGCTGTCTTTGATTTTACAAGATCAGGATTGAAAGAAGAGTAGACCAACAAGAATTGTCTGTATTTATTCGCTTCTCGTACTAACTTAGACCAACTATTCTTCTTCGGAGCTCTAAAGTTATTACAGGCTATGTTTCAGAACAGACGTTTCTGTCCAAATGAAGCAAATGATTTATTTGTAGCAGGAGTGAACAAAACCAATGTCCTTTAATAGAATTGTTCCCCCTACTTACAAAATCAGAGTAGCTTTTTTCGAATCTAGGATATGGTAACGATGTGAACCAAAAATCTCAAAAATTTCAGTCAAAAACGAAGGGAAAGGCCGACTGTCAAAGGAAAGAGAGAATCGGCGTTCGTTTCAGTAAGGATCTGAGGATTCTAGAGATTTCTATCTCAGACGTACAAGATCGGACCTTTCTCGTCAAAATCAAATGTTTCCAGAATGATCGAACGCAGAAATCTATGAAATTTCTGACGAAATCTATGAAATTTCTGACGAAATCGAATAAGAAATCGATCTAAAGCGGGCAAAATTTTGAAAATAGGTGTCTTTTATATGAAAGTAGATAAGATCCGGAGGGCCGAAGATGATTTTAGGGTTTGGCTTGGTACGATATAAGAGGTGCGAAGTATTCGTTGTCCGAGACAGAGAAGGAGAGAGAAACGAAAGGAATGGAATGAGTGGAGGACAGCCGACGGCTTTTCTATCCTTTCCTCCTTATTTATAGACACTTACCGGTTAGGGCATCGCTTAGCCGGTGACATAGAAATCGTACCGGATGTTGCCCGTTTTGATAAATTTCTTCGTTTATTCTCTAATTAATCCGTCTGATTGTCCAGATTTTAGTGGATTAAAAAAGAATTTTGAGAGTCCAAAAAGTATAAAAGAATATAAAAGGAATGGGATGCAATACAAAAATCCCACTTGTTATTTGATTGCAAAAAAATAGAAAACATTTTTTTTGGAATCCATAAGCGATCAACAGTCAACATGAAAGAGAGGAGTTTCCACCAGATTTGATCATGAATCTAACATTCTGACATGGAAAAGGAAAACTAAAAACATACAAAGAGATCGATTCCATTGGATTTACATGGAAATCAATAGGTTTTTAATCCAGCCTATCAGATGGATGGAATCCGTCTAATCAATAGATTCTTATTCCAAATTCGACCAGGTTTGGCCCAAATCCGAACGACTAAACACAGCCTAAAGGAGGGTAATTCCCCAATTCAGGGATTTCGGTAGCTTGGCAACCTGTATCGATGCGAAGCATAGGAAAAGACGTGAAGAAGCTATTTTTTTGTTTGAGCCATACGTGTGACAGATTATGTCATGCCCCAAAACCCATACCTATACGGCTACAAATTTTGGCGCATGACATTAATCTATTTACATCAATGTCATTTAATTTGCTTATAATTTTTTTCTCATCTTTACTTTCATACATACACAGCCGAATCTCATAATCAAACCATAACCATTCCATTAAATTTAAAAATCACAAACCATATTCTATAAATAAAATCCCATAGTCTGACATAAACCCAAATAATAACAAGTCATCTCTATAAAATCGAAACTTTGAACTCATCTATAAAATATCTTCAAATAAAACTAAAATAATTGAACTAAACTGAATCAAAATAGGTTTCTAAACAAATACCAAAATAATAACATAATGTCTAAAAATAACAAAATTCAATCTCCATTATCGCTGTTCTTTTTGGAATTCAAGCTACTCATCTACCCTATCTTCATCATCATCTGAAAACACTGGTGTCAATTCTGTAAGCATGACTGACTTTGCAAATAAATAAGAACAC
>JAOXJP010231513.1:0-10617 GCA_025762735.1 Platanus orientalis | reverse complement strand
ATTATAATATTTTTGTCAACCATTATGTATGTATGTGTATTTTTAAAGAATATTAAAATACAAGTGTACTAAAATAAACTATCATTTCTAATGAATCTATTTGTTTCCTTGTACATATGTAATTAGATTAGAATATGCTTCTTAAGTTTTCACAATTTTTATAATATTTTTTTTCGATATTTCCGACATTTCCGATATATGTTTTATTTTGGCCTAACCGATATTTCCACCGACATCGACATTTTGAACCTTGCCTGTTAGAACCTATGCACAACCAAAATGCACGGTTTGGCATAAAAAAATGGTTGTGCACATCTTTTTATGCCAAACTATGCACTTAGGTTATGGACAGGTCCTAAAAGGACATAAGCAGACAGAACAGGATTTAAACCGTTAACAAGCTTGTTCAAATGCAGCTAGTCCTTAGGTACTTCTAAGGCATTTTTAGGGTGGTCGTGATTCTGAAAGTGGTGCAGGAAAAAAGGCAAACTAGGCTTTGAAGAGAGTTTCCTTTCATTTCAATTTACACTAATCTGAATTATGTGCAAGTGTACCCAATTGCTAAATCCTCCTTTAGAAGCATTTGCTTTTAAAGGGCTCTAACTATAATAGTTCTTCACCATTCTTTTCTTCATGCCTACAACTACTTTGTTACTTTGAAAGATGTTTTTATTTATTGTAGTAGAGAAAAACGAAGGTAGCAAATATCTCAGATAAAAAAGAGAACTTAGTGAATAAGACATTAAAGGTAACCTTTATCTTATGGAAGTCTCAAAACAACATTTGAAATGGAAATTGTTAGATCTATGAATCCAGTAATTCTAATTAATCCTTTAATTATACAACCTTAACAATCAAGTATTTAACTTAATAAAATCAATAACCGAGTGACACAAGACATGAAGGTGTCATTATCACATTTCTTGAAGATAGTGGAGGCTTCCCACAAGTTTATGCAAGGGGGTGTGCGAAGCTACCTGCGGGATACAGCCAAGCTGGAAATCCACTCTTGTCTCTCAACAGGTTTGTATTGCCCAACAAAGATTTCTAATTCCTTAATAACTTATTTCTCTTATAGTCAGGTGTCTAAATCATTTAAGAAATCATGTCCAAATTTTAAGAAAATTTTGGCAGTGTTTCCCCTTAACAAGTTGTTTAACATACATGAAAACCAAATTAAGAAGATAATGATAGCACCATTAATCAAGTGGAGGTTCTCCTATAAGAAACAAGAATCCCCAAGTGAGATGCTAATCCAAGGGCTTTGATGGGCTTTGTCTCTTTAACACATACCCAGAAAGAAAGAAAAATAGATGAGAGAGAGGTCCTTAATAACTATCTTTTCTCCTTCTCCTTCTCTTTTATTTCTACATTCTCTCTGTTGTAACCTAATTCATATGCCTTAGCCAAAGTGAGTTTTCAACCCATTTTACATGATTATATAGTGATGATTAAGGTTGTCATTTGAGTCAGGATGGCCTAAATCCTAACATGCCCAATGTGAAAAATAATTAGTTTAGGACAACCTAACTTTAGGTTAGGCTGAATTTGGTCCCAATTTTACCCCGAAGTTTTTTTCAAGCCAAGTTTAGGCAAAGTCAATTTTAGTCCGATACCCAGTCCAACCCAACCCAAAATAGTTAACCTACTAGTGAGTGCACACGTGCAAGCATAGACACCAGTAAAAATAAAGTAATTAAATATAGAAATTTGAAAAATGACAACTATAAAAAATGGTGATGTAAAAACTAATTAAAAAAAAAATCATAAAATAGTGGTGAAGAAGACCAAGGGCCTGGGAGAGAAAGAGTCCTACCTAAATCAGGAGTGAGGTTCGAATTATCTACATTTTAAATGGAGAGAAATCCAACCAATTTCAATAACCATGCACACACACACACACACACACACATAGATAGAGAGAGAGAGAGAGAGAGAGAGAGAGAGAGGAAGCAATTTCACACTGTTCAATTATAATTTGGCAAGAAAAACAAAAAAAAAATCCTTATCCCAATTTGGTAGAACTTAAAATAAAATACAAGAAAATTTTAAAATATTATAATCATAAAAAATCCAAACATGAGTAGCTAGACAAAAAAAAAAACTATTATTTTGTGGAAAAATCGATTGTATACCATCTAAACACCAGTTTTTGCACTAATTGGATAAACAAAACATGTAATATGCTTATGTATTCCAAACAAAAACAAAATGCAACCAACGAACTCATCACCATCCAGTATTTCCAATAAAATTGATAGCATACGATATAAAGCAATGGTATTCACAGTGATTTAGATCTAAATCCCCAACAAAAAAATTAATAGATAAATTACTAATAAATGAATTCTTCAAGCCACCAACTAAAATGGAAGCCAAGTGGGTTGAATGAGTATAATATTAGTTTATTTTTCCTATAATATAGCTATTATCATTGCCCAATGCATTCACTAAATTAGGGCATTCATGTAGAAACCGTTTTAACAATTTATTGATGAAATGATCAGAACTGATTTGTCACCTTTTCAAGTTTACCAAGACAAAACCACAACAATTAAATAAAGCATAAAGTTTTAAAATCCTCACCTACTTGGAGACCTCCCTAACTGGATTAAGAAAACCTTCATTATTTCCATGAGAGACATCGAAGGACCAGAAGCAAAGTTACCTCCAACCAATGACTGAAATCCATTACCGCCAAAAAAAATTAAAGTCAATAAATCTATTTGGTCAACTAATTTATAAAAATAATAATAATAATAAATAAATTGTTCTCTATTATAATACTGAAAATTGTCCACATTAAGTAAGAAACGATTAGTTTGGAGCCTTTTGTCTTCGAGGATTGATAAGATAAATAGATACCCAATGACATAAATCGCAACCCTTCAATCCTATAAAAGAATGAGGTTACCATCTAATGGTTTTCTAATGGTTGTGAGGAGTCTTAAGAGGACTCGACAACACCACTTGGTCTTCACCATACTATGAGATCAAGTGGAAAACTTAACCCACAACAGATTCATCCTTGAATGGAAGGGTTAATAATCCTTGACTAAAAAGGTGACTATAAGTGAACATTGAGTCATTTTTCCTTTTTCAGAAAAGTAAAGCATGGTTACCAAGTTTCTATCGTTTTGGCTGTGAAGTATCTACAAATTTGAGATTATTGTTCAGCTTTGGTAAGAACTTGACCTTCAAAACAGACAAAAAAACAAAAACATTGGTCAGTATCTTCTCTCATACTACCTCTCTTAAATTAAATTTGTCCCGTTTAATTAGAAGAAAGTTTCCATTGGTTGTGAGACTATATATATACCCCAAGAATGAATGACTTGAGAGAATGAAAATGCCATTAGTTTGTTTAGAAAACTTAACACATTACTTTACTTTCGTATTTGGCGAAAAGGTGGGCATTGAAACTTTCTTTCAACATTTCTTCTCTTGTTACCCTATGGAAACGAAGAGATGTAAGAGAGCATGCATTCATTTGTTTTTATTCTAGTGGAGATCAAATAAAATAAATATATGTATTAGCTCCCGACTAAAGAGTCTATATACAACAACATTAGCAATATTTAAAAGAATAAATTAATCATCTGCAACTAACACCACCCCAGTACTTTAGAGCATGGCCACTTACCTCTGAACAAATTTTGAACATTAAAGAATAATGGTTGGGGAATTTTTTTTATACATTGGACATTAAAATGAATGTAAAAAATTATTTAAACCTATTTATTAAAGGAAAAGAAAAAAGATGAGGCTATTCACGTGTTAGAAAAGCAAGGGGGTTAGAGGCACGGGTTAGAGGCTAAGTGCCTCTAACCCCATTGCTTTAATATAGATGTATTAGATAGCATTTTTATTAAAAGAGACCCACCCCTCCATGCAAAGGGTCTCAAATCATCACTAGAGTGCATACGTACACACTCCACTACACTGTTCATCATCTTCTTCATCCAGTTGCTGCCCATTCAGACACAGTCCCTAATTTAGCCCAACCACTGCCTCCCTCCTCTACCTCCATCACGCAGTTCACTCCCCCTGACCATTCATTGTCATTGTTGCTGATCCGTGGCTTGCGAGAGACTGCCTCCCACCCACAGTGAGTTACATTGTAAAGGTAAGCCTCTACACCCCTCTTATGATTTTATGTATAGTACTCTTTCATTTACATTATTGCTAAGTAGATTGCTTTACTTAAATAATGGTTCCACTCTGTTTCAAGTCCTAACGGACTCTTTGTGAAGCTCACAGAAAGTCGTTAATGGCAGCCTAGAGTTCTGGTTTCATGCTTGGACAGACAGATGTTTGAATCCAAAACATTTGGCTCCGTATCAGATGAATCTGGTTGTCCGAAGCAACTGACGTACCATCTGATCATGGGTGCTTGAGACAGACACCAAACCTGCTCCAAATTGTCAAATGCACGCTTGAAACATTGTTTAAGGGGAGCGGACCTCAGATCCTCCCAAAAGATGCCTAACGGATAGATGCTATCACATAGGCAACTGTCCGTTGGTAACATTATCTGTGATTTCTATATTCAATGATATGTGCACGTTTATATAAACAATGAGCAAATATTTGAATTAAAATGAAAGGAATCCACTTACTTGATTTGGATGAATGAAAGCAGAATTTTATTTGATCAAGACTTGTGTTTGATACTATGTCCCTTAAGACAGATTTCATCTCTTGCACTAGTGCTTACAAACTTCTTCGGACATCTACCTCTTAGGATACAATGATCTATCACACACAAAAGAAACACTACTACAATCTGTCTGATGAACCAAATTGCGTTTGTATCTCTCTCTTACATTTATACTATGACATGGAAACATTATGATGCTTATGCCTGGGTCAAATTTCGGATACCTGAAATGAAAGAGGGATTATTTATTTATAGGTTGTTCATGTTTATTTGGAATAGGCATAGGGACTCAACTTATAGCATTCAAACAAACAAAAATGCGTAAGGGTTGTAATTTAGTAACTACCTACATGTCTGTATGGAATAGACATGTAGCAAAAGGAATGATTTAATAGCCACATGTGTGTCTATTCAATCTAAACAGTCACTAAGGGTAAAACTGTAATATCATACGAATGGACACACCCACATAAGGGCAAAATTGTAAAAATATATCCCCCACATGTATAATTGAACCTGAGAGAAAGCAAAAAAAAAATAGTAATAAAAAATTATTTTATTTTTTCTTATCAATCCAACTCGACTTGGTTCAACGTGCATGTATGTTTAAAATTAAGTCTGACCTTCCTCCATCCATAAAACAGCGGTGCCCTTTAGGGCCCAAACTTATGTCCAACATAACTGTATATGAACACACAAAGTTTTATGGGCTTCATGTGGCACTATTCAAATTTCGCATTTTTACTAGTTTTACCAGTGATCAACTAAGCACTTTTGGAGACAATTTCTTATTCACCCATTAACGGTTTTAAGCATCCAATCATACGGCATTATGCTCCTCATTGAAGTGAACACAAACTCATGCGGAACTATCTCAAATAACTCGTGGATACTACTTTTATTTTGGCTCAAAGATGCCCACCCAATCAGATTTGAAATTTGTGTACAGTAAAAAAAATATCTGGGTATTTTTCCAAAACCGCTTCCAACATTCAACTAGTCGTCCTACTCATCTGGCCGTTTTGTTGTGAGACCCACAAAAGGCCAAAAACTGAACAAAGGAATGAAGTCATTATGTGTTTAGCATGGCACCAAGCATCAGAAATGGAATTTGAGGGCTATGAACCTGTTGGTTCCGCTGAATGGACAGATGTCATGCATTAGGCAGGTTTCTGTTCAAATGGACAGATACCCTGTGCAAGGCAACTGGCCGTCTGTAGCATTCTATCTGGCCATCTGGATATATGCAGTCCATAGTAGAATGTTGACTGTCTGTTGTAATATTAATTTTAGGCACAATTGTGAGGATATTATGTATTTGATACATGAATATATGGCATGAATTGTTGGTATTTGATGTGAGGAGGAGCCTCACTAATAGGAGTGTGTGGGGGAGCCTAATTCCTTCCCCAACCATAACCAAGTGATTATCCGAACCTTTTGCAAACCAGACCAGTTTTTTGAGTGAAGACCCAGGGACCATACGCCCCCTCACATGTCCTTTTCCACAAAGGATGAACCAATGTCCAACTCTATGAGTGAGTTAGTTGGTGATAACTCATTAAGACCATAAAAAATCCTGCATCCGAGGCGAAGTGGGTAGAAGGGTGCGAAATCATCCCGATGTCCACAGCCCTAATTAAGGGTCAAATCAAAATTATAAAAAAAAATAAAATAAAATAAGTGATTGTGTAGGTGGGAGAGCAGGGCTCCGAATTAACAGGCATGTACCTCACACCAGCAATAATTGAAGGTCGTTAGTTCGAGGAAAACATTCAAATTGACTTCTAAAACAAAACGTTTTTTTGCCTTCTCTTTTCCACTTGACAAAGAAGAGAGAACGAGATACAAATAGTGAGTAACTGAATTACACATAAAACAAAATAATAAAAAAATGCAAAGGTAACAAACTACTCACAATCCACACATGACATGATACGATTGAGAAAACTGAGTACTGAGTTGGACTCACATGCTCTTTTATTCTTTTTGTCGTCTTCTTTCCTCCAAATGCCTCCACTCTTTTCCACGTCACAAGGGAATAACTTCAGCTTGGGACAAAAATCGACCTTTAATAGTTTCAAGAATGGCATCGCTTTTTTCAACCTTGGCCACTCCTCCTCCAAATTCTCACACTTGTTCAAAAGTAAGGTTTCCAATTTCCAATTCTCCCCTTGGCCCTTTTCAAAGAACACTGGATGCATGCAGATCATGTTTCCTCTGAGAATTCTAAGAAACCGCAGATTAGGAAGGGTAGTTGGATTAAGCCATGCTGGTGTTCTTTCTCCTGAAAAACCGTATAGATACAGCTCTTCAAGCATATAACAAGGGGAAAAATCATAATCTACTTTCTGCAAGAGTAGTTGTCGTTGTTCATTTCTGTTGCCTCCCTGGTCGAGCTCAATTGCTAGAGTCTTCAATTGTTTTAATTGTGACAACACATGCAGCTCCTTATCTCCGATTTGATCCTCTGAATCTATTTCAATCTTAAGTAATCTAAGTTGGCTCAGTTTCTGCCACTCAGACATACTGCATCCTTCCCCAACTATAGTAACAGCTGAAGGCTTAATCCAATGCAAATATTGAAGGTTTGAAAGTTCTCCAATCTCCGTAGGGTAGTATTTTATAGAATTACACCCCCATATCTCCAAAACAGTGAGTTTTTTCAAATATCTAATTTGTACTGGCAAAGTTTCCAAATTAGAGCAATCATGAAGACATAAAACTTGAAGGTTTCGAAGGTTTTCGATAGAATCTAGAAGTCTTCTCGATCTAGAATTCTTTATTCTGAGATAAATGAGAAGTGGGAATGATCCAATCCCATCCCACCGTTCTTCCTTCTCATAATCTTTATTGAATTGAACATCCAGTACCCTCAACCACTTGAACTGACTTAATTTTGGAATGAATTTAATTTCTTTAGGGTTTCTCCAAAAAAGTGTCCGCAACCGCACCAATTTTGAAATGTCTTCTCTGACGAAGAGATCATCAGTTGTAGGCTTCATTATACACAAACGTCGTGAGTGGGTATTTAACGATGGGTTACCTTTGGTATCCAAACCCATAAAATTTTCCTCCCTTGCAATCTCTAGCAACATGTCACGCACCATATCATGGACTCTACAGATGATATAAAATTCTTGAAAATAGTCCATAGATACACCTAGCAATAGACCACGACTGATTAATTCAGTCCACCATTCTTCTCCAGTTTCAAATGCTGTCTTTCCATCCCTTTCTTGAACAAAACCCTCACCAATCCACCAATAAATTACATCTTTAAAATATATTGTAGAATCTTCAGAAAACGCAGTCAAGCAGAGCATACAGGGTTTTAAATGTAAAGGCAGCTCTTCATAACTTAATCGGAGCGTCGAAATAACCAACTCGTCCTTGTGGACTGCCAACTCTTCTTTTAAGTGATCAGATGCTTGTTTCCACTCAGAGTAGGAAGGTTCTTTCCCCCGCATCATTCCACCCACAACCTTGATTGCCAAAGGAAGCCCCCCACATTGAGCAACTATCTCCTTGCTAATACTCTCTAATTCTGTATTCGGACACTGACCACTTACAAATGTTGTTTTGGAAAATAATGACCAACTGTCCTCCTCAGAAAGGAACGGGGGTTGATATATGTGAATGGCTCCAAGTGATCGGGCCACTTCCACTGTCCTAGTTGTAACAATGACACAACTGCCATCATTACTACTATCATCCTGTCGATACAAAGCAGACTTCAAGCTCTCCCACCAAGATGACCCACCATCAGTTGTCCAAATGTCATCTAAGATGAGCAAGAACTTTCCCCTCAGCTGGTCACGTAGTTGTCGAAGTAGTCCATCTTCATCTCTCATAAATGAGTTTTCCTCTATGTGAAGCTTTCTCAACATATCCTTAATGAGCTCCTTTAATTCAAAACTCTGAGAAACAACAACAATCAAGGTGGGTTCAAAATGCTTTTTCACATCGTTGCTGTTGTATATCTTTTGAGCAAGGGTCGATTTCCCTATTCCCCCCATTCCAACTATACCAATAACAGTCAAGGGTCCTCTTGCTTGCCGGAACCAATTCATAATCTTCTTTGAGTCACCTTCTAATCCCACTATTTCTGCTTCATTTGTTAAAACAGGGTGTCTCATAGGCTGTCTTCCCTTGAGTACACGCTCTTGGGTCGGAATTGTAGCAGAAGTACCCAAGTAAGATGTCATCCTCTCTTTGAGACTTTCAATGTCTTGATTTATATGGCTCAACTTTTTTCCCATACGATAGCGGAACATCAAGAAGGAAGGAGAGCATATCAAGTAATTGAAGGCATGTTTTCTTTGTTGTTTTAGTAACATAAGCTCATATTTTGCTATACTGTCCTCTGCATCATAAAGCAACTCTCTCAATTCCCCCATAGTTGTCTTAAGAGTTTCTTTTCGGTCCTTCAATTTCACTGTGCTTGTGTCTTTGAGGTAGCTTTGTATAAAGACAAGTTCTGTCTTCATTTTACTTAATTGTTCAGGGAATTCGCATATGTAATGGGCTTCATTTTGGATAACTTTCACCAATGTTTCTGTAAGAGCACTGACAACTGCATCTGCCATTCTCCTATACGAATTTTCCTACCAAAAATCAATTAATCAAAAGCATAAATTAGTGATAGTAGAGATGAGAAGAAACAATGAGAACTCCTAAATAATGCAAAAAAATTTAATTCACCTTTACAGCCATGCACTGGACGAAATATAGGTCACCCCTCTAACAAATCGTAAAGGTGCACTAAGAAATAATATTTGTGTTTAATTAATATGTCTTAACCCTCGCAAATGAACAGAATACATGTAAATGCAAGGGTATCGTATGGGAATGTCGTTCCCCAAGGTCTATATAATGCAATTTAACAGATTTACAACAATAGTTAGTTTATTTGTAGCCTGTTTGGCAGCCGCCTGTAATGTAATCATTTCATTTGAGTATCTCAAGGCATTTGTAGCCATGAGGTGATGGTTCCTAGTAAACTCATTCAAATTTATACGGATTTGTTAAATACAATTAGAAATGAAGTCAACTTGTATTATAAAGCACAAAGCACTGAAAATCTGAATGAATTCATTACAAACCATCTCGTTATGGAAAAAAAAGCCTTGGGGAAACTCAAATGAAATCATTTCATTACTGGTGGCTGCCAAACACTGCATTATAAAATTAAGAGTTCGACTATTGGGACATCCGTGAACAAATATATATATACAAATAAGTGGACACTTGGCAGCAATACAAAAGATTAGAATCAAGCATTTGGTGCATCTCACTCACGGGAAGTATATGTTGGAAAATGTCTTTTGAGTATTTGAAAATTGTAAAATAGAATAATCAAAGACTAGAATGTCAAAATTCCTTTGGTCATGCTGTTCTTGGCCTTGGAAACGTCCCAATCCCATTCAATAGTGGGTTTGATCAATAATTAGATACAACACATGCTGACCAATTTGTGCTTCTTCAGACATGGAAAGTTTCCATAAAAATTATATTAATTTTAATAATTTTCTTAAAACTAATTCAAATTTATTTAGAAGAAGATGTATGATAAGAAGAAAGAGAGAAAAGGGCCTTTATTTAGTATATAAGAAGAAAGAGAGAGAAGGGCCTTTATTTATACCTAAAACCATCTTAAAGTATAATAATAAGAAGAAAAGCAATGGTTTTGAGATTTATTTAGCTTGTGTCAGAGATTTTAGAGAAGGCCCTTTATTCTTTACCAAAAATAAAATAAAATTAAGAGAGAGAAAGAGAGAGAAGGGTGATGCAGCAGTATTAGAGTTTATGGAGAAATCCTACCTTATTTGGAAACCCAAGAGGAAGAAATACAAAGGAAAGAAGGTTAATGAGAGATGCCCACAATAGAAGAATGTTTAGTGTCTCTTAATTTTTGAATTTAATCATGTAATATGGCTCTTTTGCAGCTATAAAGT
>JAOXJP010231512.1:0-10617 GCA_025762735.1 Platanus orientalis | reverse complement strand
TGAAGTGATTCTCTGCAATAATTTATAGTAGAATACACATGTATTTAGAATACTGAAATAACAATACCGCATCTAACGAAATATATAGAGATAACAGCTCCATTTACAATTAATGCATTACCTTCGCCAAGGTAATGCATCTGTCTCCACCTATTTTCAAAAGGCGAAATCCCTTCCTGATGAACTTGCCGTTGTTGGCCTAGCTGTTTCGAATGAAGACTTTACTCTTTTTGTTCTCAAAGGACTTGGTCCCGAGTTTTAGTCATTCATCACTTCCCTTGAAACAAGGTCAGAATCCATTTGGGTTTCAGATCTTCATGGCCTCTTACTTAGCCATGAACTTATTCTTGTTTATTCTCATTTACTACCTGATTTGATGTCTCCTTCGGTGTATGCTGCTACTTGACACAGCTCTACTAATCGTTCTCGCAATGGACGTAGTTGAGGTAAGCTTAATTCTCAAGATCACCAATGGCTTGCACTCGCGAACTCATCCACTGATTCTACACAGCAGTGTCAGATTTGTCAAGGAATGAACCATACTGTTGTCACTTGCTACTAGCGCCACAATCATGCCACTCCACCAGGTGCTAATATGGCTTCATTACCGCAATCTTCCTATTCCTCACCTGACCTTTGATTTTCAAACTCTGGGGCCTTGCACCATATCACATCGGATCTCTCCAACTTATCCATTCACAAAGAATATAAAGGCATTGATCAAGTTTGTATAGGGGATGGTTCAGGTTTGGCTATATCAAATATTGGTTCCTCCCATCTTCATTTTCCTATTATGTCTTTTTGGCTAAATAACATTCAGCATGTGCTTGAGATTTCTAAGTAATTGCTCTCCGTTCATCAGTTTATCAAAGATAATAACGTTGCTTTTGAATTTCATCCTGATTATTATTTTTATATTAAGGATCGTACAGCAGGGAAGCCTCTTCTTCCGGGCTGAGTAAAGATGGACTATACCAGTTATAGATGTCGCATGCTTTGAATAAATGTGGTGGCACTTTAACCTATGCTGGTGCACATATAGATGTCCCTTTATTGTTGGCATTACTGTCTAGGTCATTAGGGATGTAGACGGCGCCACATCAAGTGCACCACACTCATGATGTGACCACTCAGGAGGGGGAATCAAAAACCTCCAAAAAGTGAATTGATTCTGCCCCCCGAGTGTCCCATCAAGGGGCGTGGCGCATACGATTTCATCCCAATGAGGCGAGTACCATTTGGAGTATTTTTTTAAAGGAAGGATATTCTGTCGAGTATTTGATGTCTAGGATGGTATCCAGGACACCAGGGGATGTCATATGGAATAAAATGGGTGGATAGTGCATTTTTTGAATATGGAATATACATTTTATTCCATATGAGGTCCCCTGGTGTCCTGGATACGAAATCCTGGACACAACATCCTTTCCCTATTTTTTATTAGGATTGATAGAATCGAATGCAAAACAGATTTTTTACATAGAAAAAGTGCAAGAGGGTCACTGCATGCTTTTACGCTATAAGAAATCCGTTTTGATTTGAATGACACTCCACAGCTACTGATAAACACCATGTAACTGAGTCCGGATCATCCACAATACAAGTGAGTGTGGTATCAAAAAAGCATGGCCAAAACTGAACCAAAGCCTAGCTGTAAGGTACCCAACTTGATCACAAGCCTAGCCTGTCTTTGGGACAGGCCACTAGTTTTGAGCGAAGTTTGGCAGGTTATAATCAGCATTTATTCCAAGACTTTAAATTTCCCAAAGTAGAAGGGTTCATCTTTTATAGGGGTAAAAGAAAGAAGTAACTAAACAGGAGTGGGCATTTGACAAAGTCTTTACATCATTGAGCATTAGCGTGGACAACAATAAAGGAGGGGTAAGGATTCCAGGTTTTTGTTTTTGACTTGCAAACCCCAAATTTGACCAAGGAATGGGAAACCTCATTACATGCCCTCTTCACAAACTCTACTGAAACTTCTTCAAAAAGAAGCAAGAGAGCTTTTAAATCCTTCACAAGTTTGATTTGTTATGGAGCCAGCGAATATCATCCTTAAAAGCGTTTTAAAGCATCATTTTTACATCTCACGGCCCCGTGCCATCTATATGATTAAGAGGGCCGCTTGAAAATATGCTTAGGTGGGGAGACGATAAACTTCTTTTAGCATAGTAGCATTTCAACCTATAACAAAATCTATTGTGACCAAAATGAGTGTGACTAATGGGTGACATGCATCAGACTGACAGATGAAATGTATTTTGAGTTTGGTACTTTTTTTGGACAACTATTTTTTGAATTGAGCTCATTCTTTGACACTTTTATCCTTATGCACATTAAGTGTCCGTCGGCCGTGTGGTCACACATTGATCACATAAGATTTGCCTCTACACCAACATGATGGGTTAGTATGATGTTTGTTAGGATCGAAACACCTCTTGATGTGAATTCCTTAGGATGCAATAATAAATGCGGAATCACAAGTAGACAAACAAGAAACCATATCGTAAAGATTTATGTGAAAAACCCCAAAACTGAAAAAACACCACGGAACCACATAGAAACAATTTCACTATAATAAAAGATTACAAGCTACAAGCTTCATTCCACATTCTATTTCAACCAAAAACCTTGAGATGAAACCATTTCTATACCCTCTTCTCTCACAATCTGATGAAGAAATTATTCTCTTACATTGAAGCAACTGCTTCAAAAGAAAACCTTAGAGAAAACCCCTCACACTCACAAGAAGAACCGACAATCCTAGATGAACTTAAAAATATTATATACGTCATAGAGAACTACTTTGGAAAGATTCCTAGGGAATTACATTTTTCCGTTCTAAATCAGTACCATTGGATCAGTCTGTCTAGTAGTTGGATCAATCTGGCAAGTCATTGCCGTTACTTTGCGCAAATTAGAAACACCCTAGATTAGTCCAATCAAGTTCAAATCAGTTCATCCTAGTCGAATCGATCTGGTTACCCTTGTATCAGTCCAAACTATCTCTATCTCTATCTTGATTCTTAGCTTCCTTCCTGAGTTCTCCAACTCCGGTGTTCTTGGTTCTTCTTTGGACTTCTTCCAGACCAGTCTCCACAATCAATAATGTCATTTATCATGGCCATCACCTTTGATATTTGAATGTTGTAATAGCCTACATGGGTCCCATTGGGATGTGGTCATTTTGAGTACTTATTGCAACCATCCTTTACTTTGATTGATACATGAAATTTGAAAAATGCATTATTTTGCCAAAAAAAAAATAAAAATTCTTGATACCCTAAGATGATGCTGGGATTCTTTTGCAATTTAGGGTTCCTAAGGACTTCATTGTGAATTTTGAAAATTTAATTAATTAATTTTTTTAAAAACAAGTTTGGATCACTGGTCTGAATCCCCTAAAATCACATGTGATTTATGCATGAAACTCCTCTCACACAAATTTAGTGGGTCAGAACTATCTGATATTGGTGAATCACAAATCTGTCTTCACTTCCTAACAACTAACCATCAACTCACTTATCTTCTGATAAAGGAATGAAAAACTTTTGACGGCTACTAGGTGAGGGGCTTTACTAAACCAAGGCTCACTTGTGAAAAGAAAATTATCTTTCATGACCAAATTAAAATTGGTGTGATTAATGTGTGATGCGCACCTCAAACTAACACGCGATATATTTTTGAATTTAATGCATCTTTTTAGACGTACACCTACTTTTTATTAAAACCTTTTCTTCATGGTTTTAATGTTATACACACCACATGTCAGCCTGTGGTATGGTCATACATTGATCATACATCAATGTTGGCCACATAAGATTAGCTCCTTTTGATGAAATATCCATCATGTGCCAAGTCATCTAACAAGTCTTTCTTATCCTCCATTGAGGTCGCCCTGTCTAGAATCTAAATGTGGGGAGTCGGTGTAGGAGAGCTAGTTTACAAACTAATCACCTCTATTTCTCTTTACTATCAAGAGACAAAGAACAATAGACAAGACTAAAGGAGAGTGAAGGAATTCTTCTTCACTTTCTCTTGCACTTTTTACTTACTTTTAACTTACTTAAAACACCTTACAAAATCTCTCTATATATAGGCATACAAAGTGTAACTTACTTATCCTCCTTTATCATAATAAACACCAAAAGAAAAATTCTTCTAAGTTAAGGCTTCAGTTGAGAACATAAAACATAAAAGACACACCAGTTTAAGAATTCAAAGGTCCTTATTTAAAAACCTTTTGATTTCTTCAGTTTAGAAAACCATAATACTTTATTAAGTTTTTGATTTATTGAGTTTCCAACACGCCCCCTTAAATCAAAACGTCCTCATGCCAAGTATGTCTCTTAGCTTTATGAAAATTTCACCTGATAATGGCTTAATGAATATATCTACTGCTTGTTCAGTAGTGTGGAAATATTGGAGCTCTACTGTCTTCTGCTTCACGTGGTCTCTAAGAAAGTGGAACCTAGTGTCAATGTCTTTGCTCCTCCCATGTTGCATCGAGTTCTTTGCTAACTTTATAGTTGATTTGTTATCCACGTAAATCACTGTCGGTTCTTCTTGTGGATGTTCTAGTTCCTTCAAGAGATTCCTTAGCTATATAGCTTCACAAACAGTAGATGAAGCTACAACATACTCCGCCTCACAGGTAAACAATGCTACAATTCCTTGTTTCTTGGATGTCTAAGAAAATGCTGTAGAACCAAGATAAAACACATAGCCAGTGGTACTTTTCCTCTCATTTTGGTCACTTCCCCAATCACTATCTGAATAACCAACTAGTTGTGCTTCATCACCATAAGCATAAAATAAACCAAGATTCGGAGTGCCTTTGATGTACCTTAAGATCCTTTTTGTAGCCAACCAATGAGTCTCCATTGGCGTCTCCATGTACAGACTCACAAGTCTAACTCCGTAGACAATATCTAACATTGTGATCATCACGTACCTCAGGCTTCTCTTGTAAAGAGTTGGTTTAATGATTTGCCCATCTCCTTCTTTTGACAACTTTGTGCCTGTTGCAACTGGGGTGTTCATAGGGTTGCAACCATCCATCTTAAATTTCTCTAAGATATCTCTCATATACTTCTTTTGAGATATGAAAATTCCATCATGTTGCTGCTTCACTTCAATGCTAAGGAAGTAGCACATCAACCCATTGTCCGTCATCTCGAACTTCTTAAACATTGATTTCTTGAACCTTGAACATTTAACTTCTATTTCTTGTGTATAACAGATCATCAACATAGAGGCAAATGGTTAAAAATTCACCACGATGATTTTTCTTCATGCAGACGACATACTCATATGGACATTTGGTGAAGCCGTTCTAATGAAGGTAATTATTGATGTGTGCATTCCAAGCCCTTAGTGCCTGCTTTAAGCCATATAACGCCTTTTTTCAAGCGATACACCTTGCTTTCTTCTCCTTCATTTATGAAGCTTTCTGGGTGTTGTATATATATTTATTCTTCAAACACGCCATTGAGAAAGGCTGACTTGACATCAAGTTGGTATATCTTCCAATTGTGATGAGCGGTAAGTGAGATCAACATTCTCACCGTGTCAAGTTTGGCAACCGATGCAAAAACCTCTTCATAGTCGATGCCGTACTTATGTTTATAGCCTTTAGCTACTAGTCTCAACTTGTACTGATCAACTTTACCTTCTGCCGTGAGCTTGATCTTGTACACCCACTTGACAATAATCACCTTTTAGTTTGGTGGGAGTGTTGTCAACTCCCAGGTGTCATTCTTTTGGATGGTGTGTATCTCCTCCTCCATCGCCGATCACCAACAATCATCTTCTACAACCTCTTGGAAGGTGAGAGGCTCATGATCAACATATAGGTAGAAAAGATTAGCCTCTCTATCTTCTGTCTGCTCATAAATTTCCTTGAGACTTCTCATATTGATTCTACTTTGATTTATGGAGGATCTACTGCCGCTATCTCCCATAGAAGGTGAAGAGTCCCTATGTGCTACGGACGGTGTGGCAGGCTGAGAAGATGGTGGTGTACTTGGTGGAACTTCTGTTGAGAGTTCTTCAGGCTCCTCCAACACTTGTTGCTCTTTAGCCTTCTCTTCATCGCTCTAACTCCATGCTTCTTCTTCATCGAAGATAATGTCTCTACTAACCATTAATTTCTTTGTTAGTAGGTTGTAAAGCTTGTATGCCTTTGAATTTTAGTTATATCTGATAAAGATACATTTCTCACCATGATCATCAAACTTTTTCCTCTTGGTTTCGGGAACTTGGGAATATGCAACACACCCAAAGATTCTAAGGTGTGTGACACTTGGCTTGTAGCCGCTCCACGCCTCTTGAGGTGTCATATTCTTGACACATTTGGTAGGACATCATTTGAATAGATAAGTTGAGCATGCCACAGCTTCTGCCCAGAATTGTTCTGGTAGTCCTTTCTCATTGAGCATAGTTTTGGTCATATTGAGGATGGTACAATTCATTCTTTCGATGATCTCATTTTGCTGTGGTGTGTAGGCAGTAGTGAACTGATGCTTTATGCATTTTTCCTTACAATACTTATCAAATTCTTTTGAGGTGTACTCACCACCTCGGTCAGAGCGGAGAGTAACAAGGTTGTGACCACTATGATTTTCAGCAAGAGCCTTAAAGTTCTTGAATACAATAAATGCAATAGATTTTTCTTTAAAAAAATAAACCCAAAGTTTTATGCTAAAGTCATCAATAAAGGTAATAAAGTATCTATTACCTCCAAAGGACATGGGTTCTATTGGTCTACAAACATCAGTGTGAACCAGTTGCAATGGTGCCGTTGCTCTCCAAGATTTGCCATTGGGAAAAGGGAGACGTGATTGCTTGCCAAGTATACACTATTCACAAATGTTGCTCGGTGCCTCGATTGCTGGTAACCCATGCACCATGCCAGATGAAGATAATAACTTTAGGCCGCTAAAATATAGATGGCCAAAGCGAAGATGCCACTTTCATGTCTCACTTTCCTCGAATATGAGGAAACACTTCTCGAATTTTGTGTTAAGATGCAACGGAAACATGTGATTGTTGGTCATTGGAACACAAGCCATAATCCTTCCATGTGCATCTCTCAAAGTGAGAGAATAATCCTCCATTTGTATGATGTACCCCTTCTCAAGCAGCTGTCCAATGCTTAGGATGTTGCTTTTCATGTTAGGCACATAATTAACATCTAGATGTACTATTTCTTACCATCATTTTGATAGATTTTTATCTTCCTTTTGCTTTCAACTGGAAGTTTGAAAGAGTCTCCCAAGTTCACATTTTCGCAAACTCCTTTTGTGAGTTCTACGAACAGATCTTTCTTCCCACACATGTGATTACTTACGCTAGAATCGAGGTACCAAGCCTCATATTGTGAACTTGAATCATCATGAGCGAGAAGTAGGGTAAAACCATTACCAATATCATTTGTTACTTCTGCAACATAGGCTTGTCCATTGTCTTTGTGCCAACAATATGAGGCATAGTGTCCAAACTTGTTGTAGTTGAAGCATTGGATGTTCTTGGTGTTTCCACGTCCATGTGTGAATCTTCCTTTTCCTCGGTTGCCTCCTCGTCCTCGACCTCTGGAGCTTTGATTTTCCTGTTGACTTTGGCTGGATTGTTGGTGAGTTCCACACCCCCTGCCTCTACCATGACCACTGTTAGGGTTGGATTTTCCTCGATCATTTAGAGTCAGTTTTGACTCTAATGCTTGTTCCAATACAGTAGAATTAACACTCTTCTACATCCTTTGCTCATGTACTTGTAGAGAACCCATTAACTCCTTAATTGTAAGCTTCTCCAAGTCTTTAGACTTTTCAATAGCTACAACTACAAGCTCAAATTTAGAGGAAAGGGATTGAAATACCTTTTCAATGACACGGATGTCATCTACCTTCTCATTTTTTCTTTTCAAACCATTCACGATCACTAGCAACCGTGAAAATAATTGGACACCGCTTCACCTTCCTTCATGTGAAGAGCCTAAAACTCGCCTCGTAATGTTTGGAGACGGACTTGTTTCACCCGTTTGTCTCCTTTGAATATGGAAGCTAGAATCTCCCATGCTTGTTTACTTGTTGTTGCTTCGGCAACTTTTTCAAAAGTAGACTCGTCCAACCCTTGATAAAGTTGGAACAAGGCCTTTTTATCCTTCTTCCTCTGCTCCTTAAGAGTCTTCTTCTCATTTGCGGTGTATACAACTTCTTGTATTTCAGTGGGTTCCATAAACCCGTCGGTAACGAGCTCCTACAGATCTTGAGACCATAACAGGGATCTCATTTTGATAGACCACATCCCATAGTTATCCTTTGATAATCTAGGGATTTGTTGCTGGATTAAATTGGATGTCATTTCTAGAAAGGAAAGAAATAATGAAAATTAGGCATAACCTAAGCGCTTTGATACCAATTTGTAAGAGAGTTAGTTTACAAACTAGTCATCTCTCTTTCTCTCTACTAATTGACGAAGAATAATAGACAAGACTAGAGGAGAGTGGAAGAATTTTTTTTCACTTTTTCTACACTTTTTACTTATTTTTAACTTACTTAAAACACTTTAAAAAGCCTCTATATACATAGACATACAAAATGTAACTTACTTTTCCTTCTTTATTACAATAAACATCAAAAGAAAAACTCCTTTTAAATTAAGGCTTCAGTTGAAAACATAAAATACACATCAATTTAGAAATTCAAAGGTTCTTATTAACTATATCATGTAGGAAAAAACTACTGATTTCTTCGGTTTAG
The DNA here is from genome assembly GCA_025762735.1 of Platanus orientalis. Taxonomy (NCBI): domain Eukaryota; kingdom Viridiplantae; phylum Streptophyta; class Magnoliopsida; order Proteales; family Platanaceae; genus Platanus; species Platanus orientalis. The sequence goes on along the minus strand of JAOXJP010231512.1, from coordinate 1,858 downwards.
AAAACCATAATACCTTATTACGTTTTTGATTTATTGAATTTCCAACAATGAAAAACAATTGGAGTTGAGGGTTCTTGAGGGTGGCAAGTGGTGTTTGTAATATGCACACATTAGAATAATAATCTTTCTTGATTGGAGTGCTAACATTTCAATTAGAAAGTAATAATTATTACAAAGACATATAATTGTTGAAGTCTAAAAGGTACCTAGAATCTTATCTCAGAATAAGAAAATGCCTAGTAATCCTCCTCCCAACGCACACCCCACAAAGGGGACGATTCGCCACAGTAACCAAACCCGACATCGTCCACTTTCTCCCAAATGCAGATTTTGCTGCCTAATTAATAAGACTTAGAAGACCAAGCTTGGTGACGGCTACGCTGGACGGCAGCATTGCACTAACAAGGGGGAGGCAAGCACGGATGGTCCCTCTTACTCGAACACCCTCATTGCATGATAAACCTTTAAAAAATGTACAAAAGCAGTACAGCTTCAACGCTTAGAATCTCATAAAGCCCAGCCTAGGGTTGAGCCACCAACATATTGGAATGTTTCTTTTTGAGCTTAGAAACTGGTATAGTGACCTTAACAGGGAGGCATGGGCAGTATAGAGACATCCCTTTCAATAACTTTCTAGCCCATCAAAGGTTGCTCCCCACACACAGTGAAAAAAAGGGAGAGAGAGAGAGAGAGAGAGAGAGAGATATGTGAAAAAAGGTGGGGAAAAAAAGAGAGAGTGGCCCCATGAACCAAGTGAAAAAAAAAAAAGTGAGAAGAGAAACCCATCTGTGAAAAGGGTGGGAATAAGTGAGAGAGAGAGAGAGAGAGATAGAGAGTGGCCCCATGAATTAAGTGAAAAGGTGGGGAGCACAGCAACATGACCTACTCTTTATGCAAAGTAAAGTGGGAACTGCTTAAACTTAAATACAGGAGATGTATGGTTGAGCTTATAATTAATATTATTTTAAGAGATTTAAATACGAAGATATAGACACATAAGGACGAGCAAAGGGAGACAAAAGCTTGCAAGTAACGAAGAGAGACACTTTGATTAAGGGGGCTTTGGAAATCCCATGTCGGGCCGAGGCTCTGGAAAGACCGGCGCACGTGTGCCCCGGTTTAGGCAACGGATTGGTTTCGGGTGAGGGGCGGGGGAGTTGGTCATCGCGTATCTTTACTCTCCGGCGCACGATATGGACGTATTGTGCGCCGAGGTGGGCCGTAGTATTGCCGTACCCGTCTCAGATTCGTATCCTCGGGTGTTATTCGGATTATTATTATTTTTTCCTTTTTTTTTGTTCTTCTTTTGGATGACCAGAAAAGTGCCTGAAAATTCGGGGAAATTACGGAAAAGCGATTGTCCTGCAAAAAGAAGCCCTTTCCTTTTTTAATCTTTCCCTGGCTCTCTTACTTCTTACAAGAGCGAAACAATGGGTACTGCTATAGCGTCAATGAAATTGCAATTTTGTCGTTTACGATGGAAGGGCATTCCTGGCATTCGCACCCGGTGCTTTTGACTGTACTTTAAATGCTTCTTTATACTTTTTTTTTCTTCCTTTTCTTTAATTTTTTTCCTCCGTGTAGGAAAAATAAAAAGCAATTTTATGTTAAAAAAAGCGTTTTTTCAGAAAGAATTCATTTCCTAAATTATTTTTTATTTTTATTTTTGGGTAAAACATTTTCGACATTCTTATGCTTGGGAGGAACGAAACCATTAACCATAAATAATTGCGAGAATTATCAAAAATAAAATAATAATAATTGTGAAAAAATCCTCTACTCCATAAGCACCCTCATAGGGGATCGGTTTATGAACGCTTCCCTTAACAAACGCTCATCACTGCTCCTTGTTAGGGGC
>JAOXJP010231511.1:0-10618 GCA_025762735.1 Platanus orientalis | reverse complement strand
ATATATAGGAGTACAAATGTTCTGTCGTCGATTTTGTATGTCCTACTGTGTCCTACAAACAAAGGTTGGAGTTAAAAATATAATAATAATATTAAAATGAAAAAAATAGGTACCCATATAAAATGGGTGTATACAGTTAAAACGGTTAAAAAAGAGTTTTTAAATGAACATTTTTTCTTTATTTGAAAGAGGCTTTTATATTCAAAAAATAACACATACAAGTAATGGAGAATTAGGATGAACTGCCTTTAAAAAAAAAAAAAAAAAGCAACAACAACAACAACAACTAAGCTTGAGTACACTCTGGGCCAACCTGAGGCCCAATAAAATAATTAGGGTCGGCAAAATTTTTCAGGCTCAAGCCTATAATTATTATACTGGGCTGAGCCCTGGGCCTACCATGGCCTAGCCTAATCTGGGTGCACACCCCTAATTTTTATGTTTATTATTTAAAAGATTTGTTTCTTTTTTATCTCTCTAATATATATATATATATATATATATATATATATATATATATTATTTCTAATATATTTCTCATAAATTTTATCTTCTTATTAATTATAGAGATAAATATTTATTATATTTTATAATTAAACCTTTTAATCCTATATGACCATATTATAACATTTTATTTTAAATTTTCCATAATACCCTCTATGATTGTAATTTTCCTTGATTTTTCGTAATTTTAAGGGTGCCACATGAATACCTTGATTTCATTCCTTATATTCTTTTCACCCAAGGCTAAGGACCTAATGCTAAAGCCAAATGCTCGAATCCCATTATATAGATATAGAGTTTTCATATACATTTGTATAGAAACATGAACTTTTAAAAATTTTATATAAATATGTAATTTAAAAAAAAATTATATAATATATTAAAGTGCGTTGGGCCAACCCGAGCTTGGCCTGGGAATTGTACAATAAAGTGGGGTCAAGTCCAGGCCTAAGCCTTAATTTCTGAGTTTTTTTCAAGTCCAAGCTCATCTCTAGCCTGTAATGTAAAAAGTTGGTCTTGCCCCCGAGCTTACTAAGGCCTAGCCCAAGCATACCCTTAAAAGCCTAACTAAACGTCATTTCATCCCATAATCTCTCCCTCTTCTTAAATAAGACGTTTCATCATTTTAAATTCTTTCTTCTAATCCACTAAAAATATTTTCATCCTTACTAAAACTTCTTTCTTTTTTTTGACAAAGAGCGTTAGCTCAATTTCATTCAACTTGAATCCTTAAGGTTACAGAGTCCATTTCAAAAATGGAAGAAATTATGCAAGGAAAGGTCGTACCATTCCACTTTAAGGAAATATGTTCCTTGGATGCTATCGTGGCCATAGCATGGGTTGCTTTGTTGCAATTACGAGGAACAAAGGAAATGGTAACATGAGGGTTGTGAATAAGGATGCTTCGACAATCAGATATAATATTGCCTATAGCTACTCATAGCATATGTAAAAAAATCAATATGAGTCCATAATATGATTGGACATAAGAAACTATTCCCCTCAATATATCTTTCCATAAAGCTATGTAACTTGAACCAACCACAGTAAGATACAAAAAAATCTGGGAAACTTCAACCTTTTAAAAAGCTGAATCAGACAATTGAACACATTTTCATTTGTTATAAAAATATTAATATAAATATACATAACTAAAATTATTTCATTTTGTAAACATCTAAAATTATTTTATTTTTAATTTTATAAACAAATATAATGGCTTAGGATTAGTTCATCTTGAAGCATCAGTCTACATCCCATGGTATGATTCAATTTCTTTAATTTCAAGTGACAACTAAATACAACCTTAATTGATGAAATTGTTCATATGCCATTTTTTATTTTCTAAGGAAATTAATTTTTTTTTTAAATATTCATTTTTATCCGTATACATCCCCTTACCCTTTTGTTTTCCTCTCACACAAAGATATATATATATTGCCCATGCGAATTTGCACGGGTTCACGACGAGTAAAGAATCTAAATCTGGACCAAATAATCTTCCTTCAACATCTCCCACGAATTTGTTGCCATTTTCCAATCCTACATAAATCAATTCTCCCTTTGAAATAGGAGATCCCAAGAATAATGGGACTAAAAAATCTTGTTGCTATCTAAGGATCCCTCTAATCTCGACTTCTTTGGTTTCTTCCCAAAACAGATCTCTTTAACAACTAATATATGGGCCCCACTCAAGAGATTTGATGTAATCAATTTACTAATTTAGAATCCCACACGATATGGAAAATCCCAACTAATTAGGACTCTATTCCTTTGCCGCCAGCTAAGGGACTAGATTCCTTTTGAACTAAGGTATCAAATTTTCCAAAATATCCCTTTGAACAGCCCAAAACTAAGGGCATTCTAGGAATAGTACCAGATTTGTAATTTCAGCCCCTACTGTGTAGGAAAATAATTCCCCTCCATTGCCGCCAGATCTGATATGACCCCTTCTAATTTACAACTTCAGAATGGACCCAAAATTCCCTCCCAGATGGTGTAAACCAGGGGTATTTTAGTAATAATACCTCCAACAGTTCACTGTTCACACGATCATGACTGGGTTGATTGGAGCGATTTCTCCAATCCAGACTAAGAAACAGATGAATAATATTCTCCTATTGGTGCTTCTACGACCACGGGATCAAACCTGAAAAGTCATTACATATAGATGACTGATGAAGAATGTAGAAGCTGCCAAGTGGAAATACAGGAAAGTGATTGGGATTACAAGAAAGAAATCCATAAGGGAATAAAGAAGGTCCAGCTTTCAAGTGTAGGCCTATAGGACAGGCTTTGGGTACAAGAACAACTCAACTGTAAAGTTTAATTAAGGCTAGAAGGGGCTTGGAACTACTGCTACAGAAAACAACAAACAAATAAAATAAAGAAAGAAGAAGAAGAAATGAATGGGAAGAATGAAGAAGAAGGTTTCCAAGGATCCCAATTGGAAGGAAGCCAACTTGGAACCTGGGCTTTGATACCAAAATGATGTACAACTAAGAATTTTGAACTGATTTTAGGTGAAATATGTAGAGAACATCAAATGAAAAATAAAACTAAGATAGAGAATAAAGGAATTACCGGCTTCCACCTAGCTTGCACAAACCCCATGGGGGAAACCACTCCTGGTTTTGGGTTTGCCATACACACTCATGCTAAAGCTCAGCATTGAGAAGAGGAAAAACCAGAAAATTTGTATTGAAAGTCATTCACCAATCCTATTTCTAACATGGGAAAGGTTTATAATGCCTCCCACATTAGGAAAATTACACATTTCAGCCCATTAAAACACAAATTAACAAGTAACCCCCTTACAAAAATAAAGAAATTCATAAATAACTCCCTAAACTCCACAAATTGCAACTAAGACCATACTCTATTAAACCTTTGAATAAAACCCCTAAAATTTAAAATAAGCTGAAAAGTAAATAAAAATAAAAATAAAACAGCTCTAAAACATGTTCCACACTATCAAATATGATCCTCCATTGCATGGGACCCACCCCCACACAATGTGGGACCCATGTGCAGCTCTATGTCTCCATCAAAGGGGTTATGTGGTGCTAAATTTTATGATGTTGTAAGCAGGCTGGGAATGAGAGATAGTTATTCTCCAGCTTGAGGGGGAGTGTAAACATATGTGTAGGAGGGTACAATTGTCAGAGTATTCGTATACATATTGTCTACATAACATATACATATTATATACGGTATATCATCATAACATCTATATATAAATAAAATTAGGAGTGTGTATTGAAGTAACACATGATTTTCCCTAAACTCGTTTTCTTTCTTCTCTCTCATCTTTATTCCTTTTTTCTTCTTCTTTCTCTTCTTCTACACTTGGTTTCTTGCAGGTATTTCATTCAACTTTTAGGTACCCCAATTCCATTTCCACTCTTCCATTTCCGTAAATCCAAACGCACCCTTAAGGTTTTGGGAGAGTTAGTTAGTTCACTGTCAACAGTTCAACGTTCAAACCTCAACCATTGGATCAACTTCAATCTGACAGCTCAAAAAGAAGACACAACACAACAAGATGATATGTTCACTTCATACTATACACCAAGACCCTAGCCTCTCTAAGGAAGTGAGACAGTCTCCAAGACCCTCACCTAAAATCATAAAACTGCCTTATCACAACAGGAGAATCCCCTTCTATGACCAGATTCCCAAAATTCAAAGAATCTACCACTATCAACCCTTAAAAAAGAGAAACACTCTCAATTCTTTATCCAAATATCTGATTAAGTCGCTAGATGCATTTGGAAGCTTTTTCCAAGATCTGTGACAGCTATGTCTAGATTTTTGGCCAGACTCCATTGTAGGCCTCAAAATAGCGCCCACAGGTATACTAGCATTTGTCATTTCTAAATTAGACTTAATTATGTGGACCACAGGTAAGATGTTTGGGGCTTGTTTTCATATAATTAGATGTTATACAAATTTCGAAAGGAAACTGGTCATTAGGCTTCGAGTTCTTCAAGAAGATTTGAGGGTGGAGAGACCCTTGCAGTTCCTTGGCCTCAGGTTACTATGGAGAAATCACTTTTCCCTACTGTCTTTGTGGTATAAGAGAGTAATTTTTCCATGTAGCACAACTCAAAATCCAACATTTCTTATCCTAGAGGCTTGTCAAAATGGAAGCCCAAGTATCACTTTTAGGCTTTTAAAAACCATTTTGCACATTGAGAGCATCCCACAAATTCTCTGTTGGTGGGAAACACAATAAAAATAATAATGCCATCAACTATGACCACAGCTATACAACTAATATTAATAACTCTACTCTACAAAGATTTTTAGAAAAAAAAAAAAGTTTGTTTTTCTTCAGGCCACATTACTTACAGAAGTTGCTCCTCTAGCCTTGGCTTGATCAGATGTCTCTGTCTGCTCCATACGGCCAACTTTATACCTTCACAAAAGAAATAAATTTTTCATAAATAAACTGTGATACACGAAAAGTAGGAAATAGCAGGATCCATAGATGTGAACTGAAAGATAATGTAAGGTAAAAGATGCCAATTCGTAAGCGTTTCACCAAAAATAATAAGAGTTTCAAGAGGAAAAGCTTTTCATGGTGATACAAATTTCAAATAAATTATAGTTATCAAGGACACTTAGTGCCTCAGTTAAGATATGGTTCACTCACTTGAGAAACTTTAAAAGCCCAGATGAGACAGATAACTTCGAATCTTCGATTAGTCATTGATGCATGTTTTTAGCAGAAATCATGATTCTGGAAGACCAACAATTCTAAGACATGATATTTATCCAGCAAAAGGTTCACATCCACCAAATATGTTGATTCAGGCACTTGAAAATTCAAGAAGCTCAAAAGCATTTAATTCCAACCAGGTAAGTTTACTTTACTATAGCATGTAATTTATTCCAGTAAATGGTTGTCATCTACCCTACCTTGTTATAATTGGTTTTATTATTGGAAAAAAAAAAGAGTAAATTATATGATGGCACTAGGCACATTGGATGCGCAAAGGTGGCCAAGAAATCACACCACACATATGTGCTATGCACCTAGGAAACACCATGTGACGCGCATAGCACAGATGTGCAAAGAGAATCTTCACAAGGCTAAGTAAGAACACCCCCCCCCAAAAAAAAAGAGGGGAAAAATGTCTGGCTAACAGATTGGTAAATGAAACAAGAATATAACAGAAAACCAGTTACTAACCAGCCACTTAAAAATACGAGAAGTTTGAATACATACATACATATATATCAGAGAGAGAGAGGGAGGGAGAGGAACAATAACAGAGATTACTATAACGCAAACTCACACAAGGACAGCAAAATAATAATCTCATCATTCTGCTCAAGAGTGTTATGCAACTAAGAAATAGCCATCCAAAATTAAGTCATATCAAAGAAGGTTCTCAAAATTCCTTACCCACGAGCAATTAGCTTTTGAACAGCATCATCAATTCCACTTTCAGAAATACCAACCTGACCAAAAGAAGATGCTATTTGATACAAACAACCTCCTTACAGAAGCAATGAATTCCTTATAGTGGCTAAAAGGTAGAAGTACCATTAAATATTGGAGTTGAAGCTTACCTGCCTACATTTACCTACACCGCTGACTGTCATTTTCCAATCAAGCTCTTTATGACCAATTTCAGCATCTAATTCATAAAGCTCATAGAATTTCCCCTTTTTTTTGCAAAAAAAAATATATATTTAATTATTAGATAAATATAATACCAAAACCAAGGAATTCTACATATAAAATTGAAATTTTTAACAATACCTACTGTGCTAGACTATATGGTGCAAAAAGTCAACACTTGTGTAGATAACAGATTCATAATAACAAACTAACTAATAGATCGGACCCCCCCTCCCAAAAAATTAATAATAAAATAAAAATGAAAAAATGAATAAAATCATTACCAACAATGGTATAATTTTGATAAGTATAGGCATACATAAAAAGATATTTAAAATAGAGAACTTCGTGAATAAAAGAGTGAGCTGTGTGAGGGTGAAAGAGTTAGTAAGACAATGTTAAAGGCTACTAGCTAGGTGAGCAACACTGAAATTCAAAAAGAAATTGCATGCACCCTGCACTTCAAGTGAATTTGTTAATACTAACAAGGGATACTGACAGAATTAATAGACACCAGTGTTTATTGATAAGGCAACATAATCATTAATCAACGTAAATGAACCATAACTAACTCTGACAGCAATAAATAAAACGTGGAAATGTGTTAACTCCAGCAGTTCCAACATAACTTGTTAAATACCACAGTAGGTCAATTTTGCCAACATCCTAACCATGGTATTGGTGCATATAACCAGTTAGTGTCCATAGTGAAATGTAAAACATATCAAACTCAATGAATGTCACTGAATCTTTGACTGCAAAAATAATAAACCTTACCTGAAAGAAATCAACATATAAACTAGCACACAAAAGTTACATTTATGGTTCCAAAAATCACAACCAAAAAAAAAAGATGTAAAAAAGGGAGAAAAAAATTGCTACATAGTGTAATGAATAAACAACTACAACTTCAAAAATTCAATTTCAATTTAAAAGAACTTCCCATGGATAAGAAAACGCACCATGAAAACTCTCTCAATCTTAAAGGTCAAGGTTAAAGTACACACAACTTTACCATAATTATACAGTAACACACGGTTCTCTACTTTGTATGCATTGAGAATTTAAAAAAATTCTCCATACTAAGTAACTTTCCAGACTCAAAATAAAGGCAGGATTTACACCATCCATTGCACCATAGTCGCACTCTAATATTATCTAGATTTCAAACATGTGTATATTGAGTGATCAAAAGCATAGCTGCGTGCAAAACTTCCTTCTAAGACGAACATAAAAAGAGGCAAGAGCAAATCAAAACGCTAAAATTCACCACCTCGTTATGAAAACAAATTCTTGCAAAATGAATTTTAAAATTTGAGATCAAGATTTCATTGTAAGTTGCAACAGGGCATACATCACTCGCTAAACAGTTTGGTAACTGATGTCAGGAAGCTATTGGTAGAGATATACACTTTTCTTTTCTATTTTATTCTCCTTTTTTCTCTTTTCTTGCTCCACCTTCCACTTTTCTCAAACCACAATAATGAGTTTATGACCCAAGATCTAATGCTTTCTACTTTGGCGCAAATGCAAGCACTCCTTTACTTTATTCAAATGTGCACTTTCTTACTGAGACAGAAGAAACCACCGCCTTTCACCATACAAGCCAATAACAAACATCTTGCTGTTGATTTTATGGAGTATGTGAACCTCTCTTTCACGGAGGTCTATTGCTTACTTTTCATAAGTCATGGCCATAACACCAAACAGATTGGAGCAAAGAAAAAAATAATAGTCATTATCATTTAATCATATGTGTCAGCTCTCTTGTTGAATTACGGTCTGTTTACCTCTATAATAGAAGTAGCCATAAACATAACACCAATCAGATTAGGGCAAAGAAAAAAAGGGGAAAAAAGAAGAAGAAGAGGTCATTGTCATATACTCGTATGAATCGTGTGTTTCAGAAATCAAAACTTAAATTGGTGTTTTCTAGTAGTAATCAAGTTATCAGGTTGCACTTATATGAACATGAAAACATATAGCAGTCAAGTATAACTTCAAAACAGCACCAACATACTAACCACTATCCAAACATAACATAATAAAATGATAAAAGACATAACAAACAAATCTTAGCTCTAGTGAACCAAAACCTAAGATAATAGAGGACAACAGTTAAATGAGATAGTGAATTGAGCCTAACCACTTTAAAGAAGAGCACAACGTCCATATATTGGCATTTCACACTCCAGTATTGTTTTTGAGATGCTGACATTTTTCTCATATCATCAGGCGGTATGTACAGTGTCCTCTTGTCGTAAAGTGCATCACCAGGCCTTCTTCCATTAGCATCTCTTATCAAAGAAGGGTGTAACCATTCAAACTTGCTAATAGTTGTTTCAGATACATCCTCATGACTCTTGTTTCCTGTCCTCGAATCCTCGCATAACTTCACCTTCTTGCTCAAGACAAACAAAGAAGAAATGGTCTTATCATCGAATTTACAACAATCCTCTTGAATTCGCTTCAAACGGGGAACAAGAGGTCGCATAGCTGGCGTTTCTGGCCCTAAAATATCAGGATCATTTTGGACATGATGAGAACCCCCCTCATCATTTGTGCCATTAAAATTGGAAAAACTTCGTTTTCCAGGATGCTGAGAAGATGTGTCTTGTTGAAACAACCCTTGGCTATCACTAATTTTATTAGGTATCGAAGAACCACCACTGTCTTGGTTCCTACAAAATTATGATGCAACCACCATCAAAACATACACATGCTAAGTGAGGAAAAAATATGCAGATATCTAAACGTGAGACAAATCACACAAATGCACGCACAGCTCAGTTCATCATATCTGCTCACTGATTCAGAAGAACTACTACTAAACATAACTCATGCATGATACAGCACAAGGACAAGGAAGGCCTTTTATCCAATCTCTAAGCATGATCTGCTTAAGAGTCCGGATCTTCCACTGACAATCAAGCTCAATTACAAATGGTTCCGTCTGACAACTAAGTTTGAATTATACCTTAGGTTCATGCAATTATCATCATTCTTAGTTACTATGGCCACAATTATGCAATGGATTATATGGCATCATGTAGCTTAAGGTGTTGTAAAAACAATATTCTTAGTAAAATCAATCGAATGAGTAGCACTCTATCATCTGTTATATAAGAGATCCCATAAAGCATTCAAAAATTTCAGAAACCCTAACAATTAACACACCAAAGCAAGAAATCCACAACCTGATCAAACGAGACCCTAACAAGAACACAAAATGCTTAAAGAAATTTTCACCCAAAAAAATGTCAAAAACGTACCAATCGCGCAAGCTCTCCCGTTCATCCACCTTCGCAAACTTGTGCATTATACTCAAGAACAGCGAAGGTCTACCGCCATCGTTCACCGGAAAGCCAGCCGGAAAAATCTGACGCGGTAACTTTTCCGGCGGAGTGTCTGTTCCTCTGATTTCCGGGGAGGGATCTTTCGCCGATGAAGGAGCAGTAGATTTTTCGGTGATTGATAAGCTCTGCCTCTGCAGCTTCCCCGGAAACTGAGGCAGACGCCGGTCGTCTATCATGTCGGGGTGTGAAGATCCACCGGAGTCGTAGTTTTCCGACGAGTTTTTTGGAAAGAAAGAGAGAATAGATTTCTGGCGCTGCATTCTCAAATTTTTAAGTAAAATCAAAAAGCAAGATAGAGGAGTGGGAAAGCTTTAGAGACAATATCAGAGAAAGAGTTACGGTAGTATTTCATGGTGATGGAGATTTGGCGCCACTTATTTTGCTTTTTTGCTTCGGGGTTTGTATCACGCAAAGACATTAATGTCCCTAATTCAAACCAGGTTTTACGAAACGGGCCGGTTGGACGGTCGGTCTCTAAACTTGGAAGTTGGAACTGAATCGACGACACACCCGATGGTAAGGCTGTCAATCAGACCGGACTGATGCCACTTCGAGCCTAGCCCAACATACATTACATGGGCTCCAACGTGGTCCAACCCAGGGCTCAAAAAGAAGTGAATTCAAAGCAAATATAGATACATCCGTATATGTATTCGCTTACTCAATTGAATATCGGATACGATTTTGGAAATTTAAAATATGATCCGTATTTGCATTTATTCACTTAAACAGCCATGAGATATATTCAATTACATATTTTTGTCCTAAAATTAAGGTTTTGAGTGATGACATTCATACTTTGGGGCTGAAAACATGGGTGTGGGAGAGAAGTAGAGAGGGATAGGTCTCTTAGTAACAACACTAGAGTATGAACTAAAATACTCTAGAGAAGAAGAATATGTTAAAGACTTTTGTGTCACTAAGTCAATAATGGAGGAGAAGATGATAATGATTATGATAAAAATAATTAAGACAATTAAGGAGCTAGTAACTTTTAAGACGGAAGATGATCAGTGGAGTTCAATTAGAGAAGAGGAACTGGCTTCTAGGGATTATGTAATTTTAATGTGTATCATCTTATCTATATTATTAATTTAAAATAATATAATATATACATATATTTATA
>JAOXJP010231510.1:0-10618 GCA_025762735.1 Platanus orientalis | reverse complement strand
GAAGTGGAGTGGAGTGTGTGGACGAGGGTGATGTGGTGGGCCCTCTTGTCACATGTCAGAAGGAGAGAGGAGGTGAAGGAGAGAGTAGGGCCCATGGGGAGGGGTGTAGGGCTAAGGGGGGTGGTCCTTGGGTCTCCACCCCTCATTTAGAATATTCCAAATGAGGGATGTAGGGTTTAAAAAAAGATTCAGGGGCATTTTGGGTTAAAAAATGAGATATTTTGTTCGGATTTCTTCCCTTTATAGTCTGGGCTTACTTTTTTGGGTCCTATGGCTTGTAGAATTTCAAGGTTTATGAGTTTTTCGCATCTCCTAGACATTCTGGTCGCAACGTAACTGTTGGAATCAGAATCAGGTTTGGGCAAGTGGGTTAAAATTGACTCTGAATGTGCTCGAATTGGCCTGTACTAGTGAGGGAGGGTTAAAAGGGTAAATTTGATTATTGAAATCTTCACATGAAATATAGTCCTTGATATTTGTGAGCCATAGGCTTTGACTATTCGTGAATCAGATGACTGAGCTGAAAGTTATGCCTGAAACCCTAAATTATCCTAAACCAAACTCCGCTTGGACCTATGACTGATTTTTTCTGGGTTTGAATGGGGTGTGATGGAGATCATGGGTGTTTAGGTCTTGGAGTTGCAATGCTATAGGGCCTGACAAGAAGAGAATCTAAGTCCTGGTCAATTCCCAAGAGATTTTCGAAGGGAGGTCACCTGATCGAGAAATGTGCCCTGAATTGGTGAAGAATTGGGTCATTGAGCTATGCTGGGTTTGTGAAAGGACTTCTTCATTAGGAAATTTATCAAAGATTTCAAAAAAAATGAGCCTGACCTTGATGGATTTAGACTTTTGGAGAGTTCTTAGGGGCTTACGGAGTGTCTATGGCTGATAAAGGTGATTTAGCTGTATTTTGGGTGAAGAATTGGACAATTAGGGGGCATTATGCCATTAGGGGTTTTTCTTGGAGAGATTTAGGGCTTACCAGGGTGTGGCCATTGACCAACTGAGTTTCTTATTTGTGTCGGGTCTTCAGGGTTTTTATAAGGGTTTGATTTTGAGGAAAAATTATGTATTTTGAGGGTGTGGGGAAAAATGGTAATTTTCTTACCTTTGTGTGTCTCAATATGGAAATGTTGATGAAAGCTGGAGAATCTTGGAGAAAATGGGCCTCATAGCCTACAGTTTGAGGTCTTTAGAGGTGTAGGGGTAAAATGGTCATTTGTCAGCCCTTTGGGGATTTTGATGTCAGAGGCCTTGGGGAGTTGTTAATTTCAAGGTGTCTTGGTTGTAGGGGATATTTTGGGAGGGTTGTGGAGGAAATGGGTTCAAATAGGTTTCAATTTGAACTTCTGAGAGTGTAGGGGTAGAATGGTAATTTGCTAGCCTTTCGATGCTTTGATGTGTGAAGGCTTATGAAGGTTGAAAAATTCAAGGTGTCTCTGTTGTAGAAGAGATGTCAGAAAGTGGGGTTTAATAGGGTTTAATTTGGGCTTCTTAAGGTGTAGGGGTAGAATGGTAATTTGCCAGCCCTTTGATGCTTCAATATGGGAAGGCTTATGTAGGTTGGCAAATTCAAGGTGTCTTTATTGTACAAGAGATGTCAGAAAGTAGGGTCTGATTGGGTTCGATTTGGGCTTCTGAAGGTGTAGGGGTAGAATGGTAATTTGCTAGCCTTTCAATGCTTTGATGTGAGAAGGCTTATGAAGGTTGAACTTGGTGACGATGCATTAGAGTGTTTTTATTGTGTTTGCAACCAGAATGTCCTTTGAGAATGCCTATCTATCTAAAGCTTAGGAGTATCTAAATTTTGGTCATATCCCATGCTATAATGAACCCATCTGACTCCATTTATAGATCCAAGTCAAAATTTGAGTGCTAACAGGGACAATAACCCAACTCTCTAAAAATTTCTAGGTCTAAGGGACTCTTTTGGTGGCCCAAAATCCCAAAAAATAAGTTGTTGGTTTCTCACTCAGAACCTATACGCCTGAACTTTTACTCCTATGAAAGCTTAGGCGTACATCCTGAGATCAGGCGTACCAACCTGAATATCCCACTCTGATATCCCCACATGTTCAGTGACACAGAAGGATTAATGTACCTTAAAAAATTCCCTAGATAAGATGTCAAACCTCTGGTTTTACTAAAACATCAAAGTGGGGCCCATTTAGGCTAGTACGCTTGAACTTTCACTCTGTGAAAGATCGGCGTAAACCCAACCCAATCATTATCTTTTAATCCTTCTTAGTTTTTTATCGTCTCCACCTTACCTTAGGGTCATTTCGTATTGGTTCACGACCCAAAGACCCTAGGACTTGACCATAGCCTAGTTAGATTCCTGAAACACTCACATTGGTATAACATAGTCTTGACCCCCTTTCACTAACGTATTTCAGCAGTAAGGAGTACTTTATAAGTATACAAACTCGTTAAAATAAATCTATCCTAGATTACTCTCACAGTCAGACGTACTTGACTATCGAGATTTTCACACACAACAAACCCGCAGAACTACATGCAGTTTGATTCTAACAAAACCCTAGGAACACTGAACCATACAAGATTGGGTATGTAGGCAGCCGGAGACTATGTCTTAGGTTCAATTGCAATGATCACACCACAGGGGTGGTCTAGGCTAATAAAAATCTAAAGAACATTGTTTATTCATTTTTTCTTACTGACTAGATTAGATGAACCACCCTAAAAAGGTGAGTAATTGGGGTGCCTAACACCTTCCCCAATTGCAACTAAACAGCTTATCCAGATCCCTAGAAACCAGACCAACCAGAGAATCAAACCCTAGGCTTAAGTGTCTAGGCCTCAAAAGTAGGCCTCAAAAGCCCGTAATCCACTTTTGGGGAAGGGAGGCAGACGTCCAACCCCACCTATAAAAACCCAAGTTAGTGGCGACTCCAAACCCAAGTCCAGAGGCCAACCCAAGTTGGTCTGGCTTGGTTCCCCGAAGTGGGGTGGGAAAACCTCCCTGTCTTTCCACGATGTCCACAGGTACCCAATCACCAGATCACATTAATAGGAGAAGACAGCCCTAGTGGCCTAATATAAGCTATATGATATGTTACACCAGAGACCCTTATATGGATTATGTGATTTGATTTTTTGGAGACTCTTGCATGAGTTATATGATTTGTTTTACCGAAGACCATCACATGGGTTATGTGTTTTGGATTTGATGGAGACTTTACATGCTTTATTTACATTGGGCTTCATTATGTGATAGAGACCCCTTATGAGTTAACATGTGACATGTAGTACTTGGCATAAGATATATAGCACATGTCATGTGCATATAATATTTAATATGTGGCATATGCAGGATTCAGTTAATTTCACTTTAAACTCTCTTGTGGTTATCTTGTGACATGTGTATACTCATTTCATAGTAGCGATACATGTTTAGTAAATGTGATGTACTCTCATTCCTACTTTGATTCCTTAGATTATCTTGATTCTTTCTATTTGCAACTATCTTTAGATTTTCTTTAGTGTTGTATAAACTACATACCCTCCCGTTAAGCCTGTTAAGCTTACCCCAATTGGCACTACCTGCAGATGTGTAGGCGCATAGGTTGAATTGCGCCTTAAGAAGAGAAAGAGATGTGGAAAAGGATTTCAAGCCTAAAGATGATACATTTCATTTCAGTTTTAGTTACTTTATCAGTGATGTAGTACTTTGTTTATTTGATATGTGCCCCTTTGTAGGCAATGATTGTATATATTTTATGGGTAGGTGGAGGCCCCCTTTTATTTTAGATGGTCATGATGTTATTTCTATTTCCGTTGCATAGGATTTTTAGTTTACTATTGTTATTTCATTCTACTACGATGTGATTATTATTTCAAATGGATGTGAAATGATAAGGAAATAAATTTATATGGAAAATGATATGTAAAGAGGTAATAGGGTTGATGACACATTCCAAGTTCATCGGTCTCTCCGCTATGAGAAATGGATTTGGAGCGGGTCATTCCCATGTCACGAATTCGAACCCGGCCCACTTCTCGGCTTGTGGATTTAGGTCATGACAGACCCCCATGCAAGGCTCCGTATTTATGAGACTTAGAATGATTGTAGTTGATCCTTTCAACTAGATGGTTGTTAACCGTATGGACTAGTATAACTTGGGGTGTGCATGGGCTAGCTCTTAGATGGCCCTTTGTTGTATTGTATTGTAGGCTTAGAAAAACTCCAAAGGCCTGAGCACAACCGAACTTAACTCTATATGGATTGGGCTGGCCTATGACCTATTATTAGAATGATATATATATATATATGGCCTTAGTATTATTGTACAATTAATAAATGTTTTACCATACAACTATTATGATTAATCAATTTTATTGTTGCCAAAGCAGAAACCTTCTAGTTGTGGGATTACAACCATCTGGCATTGAATGTTTAGAGCCATGTAGTTGTCATGGAGGAGATCTCGTGAACCCCTCAGAGCTCACTTTTTGGCTGAAAATGGGCATCAAAATACTTAGAACTTAGTGGAACGAAACCCTACATTTAAAACCTTAAATGCTTGGATGATTAACATACAAAATGCAACCATATAACATATAATATATTTTAGTAAAAATAAAAAATTAAATATGCAAAATAAATAAAAACAAAAATGAATAGTGTGATGGAGATACTGTTGCACAATCTAACATTATAGAAAATCTTCAATTAGTCATTTTTAAAAAGCTAAAGTCACGCTCTTCCTGGCTTTGAAAATATAGGATCAAATAATTTAATGTAAATCTGCAAGAAATAACAAAGAGTAAGAGACCCTGCAATTGGCAATATGAGATCAAACTAAATAATCCAGAAATTAAGTTGAATCACGGAGAAAACATGATAAAAACCATACTCAACATACAACCATGGAGAATTTAAAAGAAAATAATATTTTTTGTAATATAACTTAATAATCATAGAAAATATTAGAGATCAAAGATTTGCTTACAACAATAAAGCTTCATCTAGGCCTTATACAATAGAATTAGTCACTCATGAAGGATTTATACATCAAAGGATTACAAAACATGAAGAAAAGGGAATTGGTGAATAATTTCACTTCCTCCTCTTTACTGTTGTGTACATGTATTTATATACAAAATTGATAAAGATCTCAAATCTTAGGGTACCATTCTTAATATGCAAGATGTGAGAGGTGGCTTGATCATCCATTCATTAATTCAATCAAATCTGATCTTATTCCTCAATTTAGAAAATCTAATTGGTTGTTTTTCTTAACTGATTAGACTCATTTAAATCTTGAATATTGTCTTTTAATTTGAGTTAGATTCAAATTACTTGACTTAGAGTCCATCCTTAAGTATTTTCATTAACATATTTCATGCACATCAAATACCCCTTAACTTACATTTTGCTAGTCATCAAGCAAAACTAAAAAAAAATTAAAAATAAAAAAAAAAAAAAATTCTAACTATTCCACTTTCCTAGGAAATCTCGATTGCATTTAGCATATGCAACAAGCCTTTAAACCCCTAGCTTACATTAGTGGACGAGTTATAGTCTCGTGAGGGTTTACAGTGAATGTACCCACAAAATTCAAAACATAAACTCTAAATTGATTATGCAATGAAATCAAGCAAAATGAAGAACTAATTTTTTTTATGAGTTTCTCTCATTGTCTTAGCAGAATCATAGTTATCGTACTCAATATTAAAATAACATCTAACATTTTTATAATCAAATATTTTCAATTCTAGTCATTCATAAGCAAATCAAGCATCAAATTTTATACATTATTCCACTTATTATAAAAGACATAATAATCATAAACAATTGAATGTCGGTAAATAGCTAACATGAATAGAGTTTTCAATCATCAAAGCAGATGTAGAACTAAAATTCCCTTAAAAATGCACGATAAACTATTGACTAATTCAAAACCTTCTTACAAGTTTGGGGTTGTCAGCATTTTGGATATTCACCTTAATACCTCCTGGGTTTTATCCATAATATTATAGCTTGCTTATATTTTTTTTACATGACGGCTTTCATACTATCAACATTGAATAACATCTTCTAACTATTAAATTTTTTTTCTTCTATTTTTTTTTCATTTTTTTCTTTTAAAAAAACTCATAAAATAGGTAGTCATTTTCATGTACCCATAAATTCATTGGTTGCTTTCCAAAGCGTTTTAATACTCAGTTCTGTTTTTCTTCTTTCCCAGCCAACCAAATGAACATTGTAGTCCTAGTTCATTAGTCACAGCTTTTACATTCAATCCTTTAAAATAAATAACTCCATGTCTACTCATCCAACTTAGACTCTACCCATTTGGCTATTATGCAGTGTAAGAGTACAATATGCAACCTTTTTCATATTTTCTCTAGGAGTTGAATAATAAATGAAACTCAATTGCTTATAATATGCCTAAGAATACCAGATTTAATAGTATTTTAAAAGAAATAAAACAACTTAAATGCATCTCATACCTTATTCGCACAACTAAGAGAATAGTTTCATTTATTGACAAGGAACTCAATTTTATTTTTTTTTTGAATCAGCCAGAATCAGCAATCAACCCAACCAAGCAAAGCATAAAAATTCATGTACACTCCCTAAACCTAAACCAAACATTACCCTTAATGTTACAAATGATACTTTCAAATATGTGTTATGCATGATGAGAGAGCAAAGTATGCATAAGCAACATGAGAAACAAGTATAATGAAAAGGCAAGGCAAAGAGGAGTATCTCATCAAGCCAATTGTTATGGATTCTCATTCCTACAAAACGTTAGATGCAACAAGAAAATAAAGACAAACCAATCTATAAGCAGAAAATTGAAGAGAAAGTTTCAAAAAAATTGTTTATTTGTTTTTTTTATAAATATAATCAAAACTAGCAAATCAAAAGATCAGTCTTGATAAACAGAATCTTCCAAAAGCATTTGTTCTACATCTAGACTCTTGAGTTCTAAAAATGGTTTCAAATGTTGGCCATTGACTTTAAATACTACACCATCCTTAGGATTCTCTATTTCAACAGCCCCATGAGGATAGACAATTTTTACAATAAAAGGCCCTAACCATCTAGATCTAAGCTTCCTTGAAAAAAGATGCAATCTAGAGTTATAGAGAAGAGCCTTATGACCAACATAAAAATGTTTTCTTAAAATGCTTTGGTCATGAATTTTCTTCATTTTATCTTTGTAAGACTTTGCACAATCATATGCATCCTTCCTAAGCTCCTTAAACTCATTAAGTTGGAGTTTCCTAATATTTCTAGAATTGTTGAGCTCAAAATTCAAAATTTTAACAGCCCAATAAGCTCTATGTTCAAGCTCAACTGGAAAATGGCAAGCCTTGCCATAAACAAGTCTATAAAAGGGACATTCCAATGGGTGTCTTAAACGTAATCCTGTAGGCCCACAATGCATCGTTAAGCCTTAGGGACCACTCTTTCCTATTATGATGCACTGTTTTCTCTAAAATGTGTTTAATCTCCTTATTGGATATTTCTACCTATCCACTTGTTTGAGGATGGTAAGGTGTAACAATCTTGTGTGTGATACCATATTTTCTCATTAGTTGCTCAAATATCCTATTACAAAAATATTTCCCTCCATCACTAATGATGGCCCTAGGTTTGCCAAAATGAGAAAAACATTCTCTTTCAAAAATTTGACTACAACCTTGTGGTTATTGGATTTACAAGCAATGGCCTCTACCCATTTGGAAACATAATCTACAACCACATGGATATAGAGGTTGCTAGAAGAATTAGGAAATGGTCCCATAAAGTTGATGCCCTATACATCAAAAAGCTCAATAACTAGAATTAGATTTAAAGGCATCGATTCCTTTTAGAAATACTCCCTAATTTCTAACAAAAATCACAAGCAACACAATATGCATGAAAATCCTTAAAGATAGTTGGCCAATAAAAACCACATTGTAGAACTTTGGAAGTAGTCTTCCTAGAGCTAAAATGACATCCACAAGCATGATCATGACAAAAAAAGGACACTCTACTACTCAGACTCTAGGATGTATTTCCTAATCAACTAATCTGGACAATACTTAAATAGATAGAGATCAGCCCAATAAAAATATCTAGCCTCGGATAAAAATTTTGACCTATTATGCTTTTACCAATTCTGAGGCATTTAGTTAGTTACAAGATAGTTCACAATATCCGCATACCAAGGCAACTTGAAAACATGCATGAGCTGCTTATTAGGGAAAGTCTCAGCAATGGTCACTAGAAAACTCAACTATCATCCTAGACAAGTGGTCTGCTACAATATTTTTAGAACCTTTCTTAGCCCAAATTTCAATGTCAAACTCTTGTAGCAATAGTATCGATCAGATTAAATGGGGTTTTGCATCTTTCTTTAACAAAAGATACTTCAATGCAGCATGATCCGAGGGTTTTGCATCTTTCTTTAACAAAAGATATTTCAATGCAGCATGATCCGAGTAGATGATGACCTTAGACCCCCCAACAAGATCTAAACTTGTCGAGTGCAAAGACAACAACTAACAACTCTTTCTCTGTGGTGGAGTAATTGAGTTAGACTTCATTCAAAGTTTTACTTACATAGTAGATGACATGGGGGAGTTTATCAATCCGTTGTCCAAGAACAGCTCCATCCGCATAATTGGATGCATCAAACATAATCTCAAAAGGTATAATCCAATTGGGTGGTTGAATGATAGGGGAGGATGTCAATTCGGTTTCCAAGATCTCAAATGCACGGAGACACTTATCATCAAAC
Organism: Platanus orientalis; assembly: GCA_025762735.1. Classification (NCBI taxonomy): domain Eukaryota; kingdom Viridiplantae; phylum Streptophyta; class Magnoliopsida; order Proteales; family Platanaceae; genus Platanus; species Platanus orientalis. The sequence continues at coordinate 1,850 of JAOXJP010231510.1, read as the reverse complement.
TCAAAGGGTGCATCCTTGGCAAGTAAATGGCACAAGGGTCTAGAAATCTTACTAAAGTTCTTAATGAATCTCGTATCGAAATCGCCATGCCCAAGGAAGAATCTAATCTCTTTCATTGTCTGAGGTGGCATAAGATTGAAAATTGAATCAACCTTAGTTTTATCAACCTTAATCCCTCTTTGGGATATCACATGCCCAAGAACAATTCCACTTTGTACCATGAAATGCCATTTCTCCCAGTTTAGAACAAGGTTCTTCTCCTTACACCAAACTAACACAAGGTTTAAATGGTGTAAGTAGTCCTCAAAGAAAGAACCAAACACTAAAAAATCATCCATAAACACCTCAAGGAAACAGTGAACTATGTTAGAGGAAATACTTACCATACACCTCTGAAAGGTGACAGGAGCATTACATAACCCGAAGGGCATGCGTCAGTAGCCAAATGTCCTAAAAGGATAGATGAAGGTAGTATTCTCTTGATCCTCCAGTGCTATAGAAATCTAGTTATAGCCGGAATAGCCATCAAGAAAGAAATAATAATCATGGCCAACTAACCTCTCGAGCATCTAATCAATGAATGACAAAGGGAAGTGGTCTTTCCTTATCATTGCATTGAGTTTTCTATGGTCAATGCACACTCTCCAACCTATCTGGACACATGTTGAAACCATCTCATCATGCTTATTTTTTACTACAGCGATGCCATACTTCTTGGGGACAACCTGGACTGGGCTAACCCACTTGTTATCCGATATTGGGTAAATGACTCCAACATCTAATAGCTTTAGAATTTCTACATGCACTACTTCTTGCATGATAGGGTTTAGTCATCTTTGTGATTCCTGTGATGGGTGAGCATCCTGCTCTAAGTGAATCCTGTGCATGACCATAGAGGGGTTGATTCCATTAATGCCTGCTATAGTCCACCAAATAGCTTCTTTATGGTCCTAAAGTACTTTGACAACCAAGGAGGCTTGATGATTAGTCAAATCAGAAGCTATAATGAGAAGAATATTGTCATTTAAACCGAAGAACACATACTCGAGGGACTCAGGTAATGGTTTTAATTCCAACTTGGATGGCTTTACAATAGAAGGGAGTGGGGGAGAAGAAGATAGCATTAGAGGAAGAACTTTTGGCTTCCATTTATCGACACTCATAAGGGGGTAGAATTCAAGAGAGAATTTACCTCCTCAATAAAATGATCAATGTCAAAATCCATAACAAATGGGCAAGGCATGCCTCAAGGGGATCCTCTATGCTAGACTGGAGAAAGTGATCTTGTACAAGTGTATCAATCATATTCACTTCTCCAAAATTGTCCTGTTTAGGAATTTGATTGCTTATATTGAAAATGTTTAACTCCACAGTTATAGTCTCAAAAGAAATCTTCATTATCCCATTGCGGTAGTTAATTAAAGCACTGGAAGTGGCTAGGAATGAATGACCCAGAATAACTAGAATTAACCCATTATTATTCTGAACAGGCTAAGTATCGAGGACAACAAAGTCAACTAAAAAGTAAAAAAGAATCAACCTTGATCAGAACATCTTCTACAACTCCTCTAGGGATCTTGACTGATCGGTCAGCCAATTGGAGGGTCATAGGAGTGGGTTACAGTTCACTTGACCCCAATTACAGATAAATCAAATATGGGAGCAAGTTCACACTTACCTCCAAATCTAATAAAGCCTTGTCAATATGATGCTCTCTAATCATACATGAAATGGTAGGACAACTAGGGTCTTTGTATTTAGGTGGGGTTTTAAATTGAAGGATTGAGCTTACTTGCTCAGTGAGGAAGGCTTTCTTTTATACATTCAAGAGCCGCTTGATTGTACATAAG
>JAOXJP010231509.1:0-10618 GCA_025762735.1 Platanus orientalis | reverse complement strand
AAGGTTTTTTAGCCAAATTTGGTATGTCTCTCTAGGGTTATTGAGAACATATATATTCAAAGAGAAGAATATAAATCTCATTTACTAATTTGAAAAACTTGATTGCTGCATACAAGGGGTTTGAATCACGAAACTCTTACTGAACAAAGAAGCCGTCCTTATTGAAGAGTTGTGTTTGATAGGTTCAATCCTGCGAATCCACAACGAAAGCTTCAAGAGCTAACCATCTTTGATGTTATCAAAGCTAGGCTTTCAATTTATTGGATCATACTATTAATACTGTTGTCCATCTTAACATGGTCGATTAAAAATAGGTTGATTGAGATATTAACATCTACTATTAAGTTGCAAATCACCTTTGCAAATTCATTGTATCTATTAGTCTATTAAGAGGCATCTGAACGTGTAGAGAATCACATCTACAAATACTGAGAACTTTTACTATAATAATATCAACCTATTAAGAGGCATGTACTAAGCAGACAAATTTATTTATCTAAATATTTGAATTTATAATTGTTGAGCCTTCGTTGGAGACACTGAAGGTGTTTCTTATTGCCCTCACTAAAGACACCGGGGGTAGGCACCAAGGCTTTCCAGAGACACCAAACCGAAGGGTGTGTAGGTTTTTCTGTTAGATTAATTTTTCCTGTAATATTGCTTAATATTATTAATAAAATTAATCAGCTCTATGAGGAGCTTTCGACAGTGGACGTAGGCCCATAGTCCTGAACTACTTTAAATTCTTTGTGTCATCTTGTGGTGTGAATTGATTGTCCATTTAACTCTATTGTTTATTACACTAGTAAAAATAAACAAAGTATCAAAAGAAGTATTAAAAATCAAATATCCTATTCACCCCCCTTTAAGATAGTTTAGGATAGGGAATTTCAAAATCTAGACTTTAGTCTATGTGACTACAAGTCAATTTTATTTGACTAATGAATCTAACCATGACAATTGTGAAAAGTTGTCACAGCACTCGCATGCCAACCTACAAACCATACACATATTGACATTACAATATAGGAATTGCATTGTGCCTTTGATTGATACAAACGATCATTAATTGTGATGCGAGTAAGACATGTTCATATTGCTAATATGGAATACATTACTCTATAGATGGCTGTTGACTATGTGTCCTAGAGAAAAGAACATGTCAACTGTATTCAGTTTTTTATGTGAAAACCAAGACTACTTAGGTCCATGAGGATATCCAGAAGACATTATGCTCATTAAGAAGCTAGGAGCAAGTTTCCACTAGAAACCATGTACTGCCCATAATACGTCGGTAAGTAATGTGGATCCACCACATTTAAGATGAGTAGCCCAATTTGACAATATGTTGTATTTGGACTATGTCATCTCATGAGATGAGATCTACATTGAAACCATTCAAAGGCCCAATATGGATTTGTAAGTTCAAACACAACTTGTCACCAATTAAGAGTCATTGAACACATGGAATGTAATGTGAAACCCTCTTAATGAGGATGAATGGTCAATCCAACCTCTAAGGTTGAAGAATGCCATGCTTCATGGCTTGTGCATGTCATCTCCAAGAAAACGACAATAAACCTTGGCACAAGGTCCGAGATTATCATTGGAACAAGGGTGATTCATCATTTCTAAAATACCAAGAATGTGTTCTACCCCTATAATTTGGATGAATGAAGAGACATGATTGAGAATGATTATCTCTTTAAGTTTGTCATACTCTAAGAAATCCTTGCAAGATTGATCACTTTTAGAAAGTCTTTATTGTCATTGACATCCAGGAGACCATCATCTCAAGTGCTTAATTGATGCATGTTCGGACTCAACACTATGGTTGAATCCAACAAGTGAATATTGACCAAACCTTGTGTGTTCATAGATTAGGGTATTGCCGTGTTCGAGTTAATCAAGTTGATGCATATCAACTTGGGACATGAAAGATAATCAAATATCTAGAAATTTTGAGATTATGAAAATCTCAATGAATTGTCAATAGACAATTAACATATGGAAGAACTCATAGCTTCCATGACTCGATTTCAAGATTGTTGAATTAATCAAGATTGTGTTTTTTGAACTCAATAAATTCTGAATATAACCCAAAATTGTGTGCTACCCCTAATGCTCCACTCTGGATGGAGCTATAGGGATGATATACCATATTTTGTCAAAATGGTAAATGCAATAAGAGGAGTTTGGCATAAACCGCAGACATGTAATCTTACTTTCTGCATTGGGCTAAATAAGTTTGTAACTTAATTGTCTAACTCCACGAGAGCCTCTTACATGGAATGGGAGAAAATTCATACATGAATTTAATGATGGATGTGCATTTCTCCATAATAAAAATGAACTAATTATGTAATACGAATACAACAAGACTTAAATGTACATATCAAATTCTGTATAACATTACCCTTTGCATATATCTAAGCCCATGTAGAATGAAGTTTATTCTTCTAAAGCTTAGAAATAATGGGTGTAAATGTGCCTGTATCCAAGAACCTAAGAGTGCCTGAGGTTTTGCTAACATCTACCTCAAAAGAAATCCAAGACACTTAATAAATTGAAATTGACCCTAACAATTCAAATCATTTGGCAAAAGGAGATTCTAACACCCACCATGCAACCATTTAGTGGTATGATGTAATCCTTTAGATGAATACAGTGGATGATGTATCACTCTTGATGAGATAAGTGTTAAGGATCCTCCTAAAGAGTAAACCAATTTTATGAACATTTGTATTCACCCTTGATGGAGCAATTAAGAAGCGTGTTATCAATTTATTCAATTGGTCATCATCAAGTATATTAAAGGCTAATAGATTAGCTCTACTACCTATTCCTTTGGGGTTAACCACCATTGAATGGTGTTGGTCTAGAGACAAGAAACTCTTGACCTCAAATCATGTGAATGCGAAATACTCCCTCACAAGTAGTGTAATGAGAAAATCCACATGGAATTGACTGAATGTGAATCATGTAATAATAAGTGTGAAATTGTCAAGATCCTCATAATGATCAATGTGATTCCCCACCTGACCCTATGAACTGTGTGGAAGTCTCACACTGAGAATGGACTTAAATCTCATTAATTAGACATGTGTGTTCATTCTAAGTCTAGCAATGAGATGCATGTGATGTAATTCCCTTGTGTACTGACTATAAGCTGATGGCATTGTATTTACTAGTTCTAACCTGAAGTCAATTTTGAATGAGTTATAAACTAATCACAAGAGAATACTAGCTATAAGTTGATGACACAAATCTCTGACTAAGCCTAATGACCAATGAATAAAGTGTATCATATAACTCAGATAAAGTAAGATGCTTTAGGCATATAATGACTATGTCAAACTTATGATTAATATACTGTTGAGTCGATACACTAGAGGTACAAATAGAAAGAACTAGATTTACAAAATTTGTTTGTTCAATATGTGCAAAATGCTATGAACCGTGAAATCCATCTACGATGGATGTACCAGTATCCGATATCACACAAAGCTACCTATTGTACGAATTCAACATATCTGAATCCATATTTGCCAAGATAGGAGGTGAAGCTTCATGAAATCCAAAAGAACATAACTTGTAAACAAGTCATTATAATCAAAGTATAAGATTTTCTTATGGATGTGACATTGAGAACAATGATTGTGAAGTTAACTAGTGGATGCATTGAACTAGGCAAAGTCTTTAAAAGACCATAACGACTTGAGATGATCCAAACATGTGATGCCTGAAGAATGATAGTGTCTAACATGACAAGTGTTATATCTGAAACATGTGATGAGCCTTCCAAGCTAAATGTCTGAAGAACAACTCTGTGAAGAATTCCAAAAATGAATGTGTTATATCTGAAACATGTGATGAGCCTTTTACGCTAAATGCTTGAAGAACAACTCTATGAAGAATTCTAGAAATGAATGTTTGATGCACATGAAAAGTATTCAAGGTCAAATACCTAGAGGAAACTTAAATGCATTCTAGGTCAATGACCTTGAAGGACACTAGCAATAAAATCCAGGTTTTATCCCTCAAGGACTTAAATGTCAAGAATTCCAAGTGATAAACCTGAATGGCGAAATAAATTAACCCCAAGTTTAATATGGAGAATGCATGCATGATAAAATGGTTTGTATACAGATGGCTAAGTGAGCTAATCTTAACGTGTAAGGCCAATGAGATGGCTAACTTGAGAATCAAAGGGTTCAACTAGAGTTACAACCTCCAGCACATCGAGGGGAACGAGACTATTAAGCCTTTAAGGTGTATCTGGTAGGCACCCAACCTAGCTGACCAAGGTTCAATGGTAACCAACTTAGCTATCCAAGGTTCAATTGGAAACCAACATGACCATCCAAGGCTCAATAAGGAAAACCAACCTAGTCATCACTATTCAATGGGGATAACCAAATTGTAAGCACAATTTTAATTGATGAAATTCGTATGGTCATCCTTTGATGTCTTTTCCTGTAAATGACAACTAAGATGTTCATACAGAAGGTTATACTTGTAGAACACATGTTTATTACCTATGGATATTTACCTGCAGATAATGAAAGATGAGAACGTAGTTCTCTTAATGAGATCTATAGTCCTAAATTGGGATGGGGCTTATATACACCCTTGATAGAAACTCACCTACCTAAGTGTGGAAACTAGTTACTTCCTATGAGATTATGGTTGTCTCTAGAGCAGTTTAGTAAATCGGGATAATACACAAACCTTAAAGCGTATATCTAATGTGTGAATGAACAAAACCTCACTAATAGAGAATTGTGTGTGTGACAAGTTGGTTTGTCAACGAGACCGGTTCAAGGTTAATCCATTGAATCTTAGATGAATTACAACCTATTTACATTAAAGTGTGGGATCAAGGATGATGCCACCTATTCCTATGCACAACGACCTCTCTTAATGCCCATTAAATACCTATTTTTCAAAATTTTAAAATAAGTGGAGGATTGTTGAATATATTTTAACAATAAAGAAAAAGAGGCATTGCGCAAATGGGGATCGCATGTGCCATCAAGCCTGGCGAATGACTCTCTCTCTTTTCACTTTTCAGTTGGTCAAAGAATGACTTGTAACTTGTTGCATTGTTCACATGGGATGGTAGCTGATGTAACAAGAGAGAGAGAAGGATCTATCAACATCAATCTAAAGAGAGAAAGCCAAAGCTCTCATGTGGGCTGGCGAGTGAGACTTATTTGCGAATGTTGCACTCTCTCTATAAAAGAGGCTGTGTGAGAACCAGAAAAAAAATTGCTGAAAAATTGAAGAAGGCTGGTTGCAACCCATTGCGAACTAGGGCGAGGAGAAGAAGAGAGTGAGAGGCGGTGCACCTCCATGGGAAATACCAAAGTTTGCGAACTCTGAACGATAAGCGAGTCAAGACATCAAGGAACTTTGAACTCCATTGTCTTCCTCTTCTTCTCACGACACTGGATAACCAGCATTCAATCTCGACATGCTACCACATTCCTGAATTGGCTACCAATCACTTTATGAGACTAATTATCTTGTTCAAGAATGGACCTCTCCATGGTGGGCACTCACTTGTGAAAGTTCGCATGAGATCGTGGATGAGCTTCCTCTTGAAGATTGATGCTCTCGTGTGTGAGAGATTACTTTGATCTTTTTAAGATGATTACTTGTTCATTCACATGAACTTGTAAAAGCGTTATGCTTTTATAGTTTTGGAAAAATAGATGAAATTTTAAACTAATGAGTTTTTTGAAAAACTTGACTTGAAATATAGGCTTGAGTAACCTGTGAGGTTTGTTCGTCTCTGTCGAACCATGCAATTTCATAGAGATACAAGGGTTTTACCTGTGATAAATTGTATCCCGAAGTTATCTTGGCTAAATTCCCTTGCACTTTGATTGGAGGCCTTAACTACTTTCAAGAAACATGATAACAACACCTTCTAGCTTCAGATGAGTTAGTTTAGACACAAAGGTTGAAGATAACTTGTAATTCACAACTGAACAACAAGCTCGTGAATGACTAGTCTCACGATTGACCAAGCTCACGAATGACCATTCTCATGATTGACCAAGCTTGCGAATGACCAGTTTGGCGATTGACTAGTTTCGTGCTTGACTATCTCACGATTGACCAAAATCGTGATTAGGTTAGTGTGCGATTGTGCCAACAATTGTGTCAATGTGCTAACAAGCTAGTGTGCGAATGTGCCAATGTGTGATTGAGCCTGTGCGTGATTGAGCCAGTGTGCGATTGGGAAGGTGCATGATTAAAGTGAATTCTCGTGAATCTGAAACTCACGAAAGATCAATAGTCTTGCAATTTAATTATGAAATCATAATGATAATTCATAAAACTTGATTCTTGAACTAATCAAACTTAATTGTTGTTTTAATACCTCAAAACTAATGGACAAAATCGTCATTGGATATCAATTGAGATTGATGATGGACCAGGTTAGTGGATTGCTATCCTGATGTGGGTTTTTATTCTTAAAGTGATCTTTCTCTGGGAGATTTCCAGAGATCCAAATTTGAGTGGTATTCTTGGGTTGTTCTTCTACCTTCTATTTTTCTTTCCTTTTGCTACTGCAAAATAATTTAAAGAAAAAGAAAAACATCTATTGGGGTTTGGTATTAGTTTCAAATCTTTGTAATATGAACATTTGATGTAATGGTGGTGTGATCTTACAGAATTATTGTAGAGGGGATTCTAATACAAGTTTCGTATGGAGTTATTTATCACTTCAATAGCCTCTTGCAATTTTGAACAAATTTGATTCTTGAATTTTTAGTAAATGGAGCACCCAACACTTTATGACCCTTAAACACCCAAACACCATATCTGGTTGGAGGGCCATTTTTTATCTCACCTACACTTGGGGAAGAAGATGGGATGAGAGGAGGGTATTTTAGGGGTTAAGAAGAAGCCATGCCAGTGGTGATGGACCCCAGAGACAGAATAGACGGGTTCTACGATCCCAAAGGTTAAAGAGCCAAGCCTAACACGATCCATCAATGATAAAGCTTTTGGTGTATTGGTTATGTTCGTAACAATTGGTATAGCCAATGCCATGCTCTGAATTTGAGTCATAGAAGGGGCAACCTAGACCATAGTGAGAGTTATGGTGTAAAAAAGGCTACCTGGATGAGAGGTCAGAGTGATTACCAACAGCGAGTGGGCATTGGTTCGTCAGCTACAGAGCATGGTAAAATGTTACGATCCCAAATTTTAAAGAACCTAGCCTAATGCAATCTATCAGTCATAGGGCTTTTGGTGTATTGATTAGATTCATAACAATTGGTATAACCAATGCCATGTTTTGAGTTCCAGTAATAGAGGAGAGGGCAACCTAGACCAGAGTGAGAGCTATGGTGTAAAAAAAAACTACTTGGATGAGAGACCAGAGTGATTGCCAACACAAACTGGACTGTTGGATTGTCAGCTATGGAGCATGGTGGAATGTTACGATTCTAAAGAGCTTAGCCTAATGCAATCCATCAATCCTATGGATTTTGGTGTATTGATTAGATTTGTAATAGCGTGGCGTTCGTTAGTGAAGATTATGCATTAATAATGAGGTAGGGAGCATGGATGGTTGTGGTTGTGGAGTTTCAACAAAAGGTTGGGCTGAACGTACTTCTCGACAAAGGTTTCCAAATTGTGATCATGTTTTCCATGAAAAGCATGATATGAGAAAGAACAAACAGTTGAGACTGCTGATGGTAGGGTTAAGGATATTGCTGATGTGTCGGTGGGGGTAGACATGGTGGTGGTCTGGTAGTGGGATAGGGGTGGTGGTTTGCCAATGCACTGTTGGGACTATATATGCTGATTTTGATAACAATGTCCCCCCATCTTTTCTTTCTTCCTGATTCTTACCTTGAAAGAGATGGAGTAAGCCCGGTAAAGTCTGAACTTAAAGAGAGAAACAGAGAGAGCACACTAGCGACACTGGCAATAGAAGAGGTTAACAGGGAGGAGAAGAAGATGGTACATGAAACGTCAGAAGGGGTGGAAAAGACCGGACGAGAGATGCTCAGATATAAGAGGGGTATTTTGGAGTTTTAAAGTTATTTTTAATGCCTACTTTATCCATCATTTGTACCATGTGTCTTCTCCATTCATGGCTGTAAATAATAATAATCTATATTATATATTAAAGCAACAGGTGCTGATGTGGACAGCTCCCATGTTGTAGTTCACACTTTTTTTACCAAATACATGTGTGAATTTCCACCTCTTTCACTTTTTTACAATTTATTTCCTATAATCTCTCTTTTATTTGTTTCTATCCCCACATCTTCTATAACTTATTTCCTAAAATCTCTCTTTATCTCTATCTAAATAAAGATTTCCATCTAAAAATATTCCCAAGATCTCTCTTTTATTTGTTTCCATAAAATAAAAAAAAACTTGTCCTAAACGTCTCTTCTTCTCCTCTCTCTTTATTTGAATAAACGTTTCCATCTAAAAAAATCTATATTTATACATTTAAAAGTCTTTTTTTATAGTTTTTTTGTTGATAAAAATCTTTATTTTTTGTTGGCTTCTCTATCTCTCCTAAATTTTTTCTCCCTCCAAAATTTCTTCTCTCTTTTTTTTTGAAACATTTTTATCTCTCCATCTTTCCTTCATAGTGATGTAAACTAAACAGAGGTGTACATAGAGAAAGGAGCAGAATTTTTGCCACCAAAAATATCTTCAGATTTCTTTGTCTATATGGTATGCATGGACTGGGCAGTGGTAGGCCTAAGGTTCAACCCAATATAGTAATTTCGGGTTCAAATCGGGCCCGAGCCCAAACACTTTTAAAAATTTTAAGCTCGGGTCCAGCCGTAGTTATTTTATCGGGCTTCAGGCCAGTCCATGACCTATAAATATTTCAAAAAACATTACCTTCAACAAAAATTGAATTCAAAATCTCTTCTATATTAAATTATTTAACCAAATGAGCTACTGATGTATGCTTGTTAGTTTCATATAGATGACATGTTTTTGAATTTGATGTCTCATTTTCAACACCTACTTTTTCATCATAGCTCTACACATATACATTATATTATATACATGTATTTGTGTACACACACACACACACACACACACACACACACACACACACACACATATATATATATATATATAGCTTGGGCCGGGCTTTTTCAGCCAAATTTTGGGCTGGCCCGGGCCCATGCTCAACCCAGTGTGTGTGTAACAATTTGGAAGGTTATTTAATTTTTATTTTTTGTCTTCAACAACATTCTTGGAAAAAGAATAGAACATAGTTTTGAGAACTGGATCAACCATCAAACTGGTATGGTGGATGATTTAGGGCCAACCGGGTTTGAATGTTGGTTTACATGATCTAACCACAGTTCACTTCAAACATAAGTAAAATGTAAAAAAATACCAAAAAAGAAAGAAAAAAATCATTATGCATTAGGTTGGGTTTCTAGTTTCTAAACATACCCAAAAAAGTAATAAAAAACTAAAAAATAAAACAATTCATGAAAAATGGGATTGGAATTTGGAAAGACAGTTTTAACTTGCTAAAATTAAAAAAACCAGTTGGGTTAATTAGAACTGGGTTCGTAAAAAACTGGCTGGTTTTGACCAGTTTTTGGTAGATTACGGTTTTAAGCTTCTATAGAACCGTATAGGGTGCCAGTTCTAGTCAAACCGGGTCAGACTGCTCGGTCTGGTCCAGTTTTTAAAACTATGGAATACAATATATTGAGTCCATAATAATAGATGTAAACCTTCCATTACACTCTTGAAACTATTGTTAGTCCAAGTCATCAATCTAAATTGGTTCCAATAATGGGGTACCTAATTCAAGCATTAGACTAGAGATGGCAATTCTTGTTGGCAGGTTAGGTTCATGTCGAGTTAAAAGTATACAACTATATGATTCAACCCGAACATGATCCATTTATTAATCATGTTGAAGCGGGTTGACCCACTTTGACCTGAAACACGATTGCAGTAAACCCTACCTTGCTAATTTCATATTGGGTTTGCGAGTCATGTGGCAATTCATGTTGGTGGGTCATGTCGAGTTAAGGGTAAATGTATAATGGATCAACCGGACTATGACCCATTTATTAATCAAGTCTAAGTGGGTTAACCTGCTTTGACCCAAAACATGATTACAATAAATCATAACCTGCTAATTTCGTGTCGTGTTTGCAAATTGTGTCAAACATTGCCATCACTATATTAGACTAGATCTAATTATCATTTGGTTTTGATTGCAATTTTTTTTGTGTAGATTACTTATATCTAGACAAAATTAACCTTAAAAGAAAATTGCTGTAACTTAATTAAGAGACATGGACTAGAGACTGAATCTAAAAGATTTTATTTGATGAGATATATATTGAGATTTTAAGAACAAAAACCATCTCTAGTTGAGTTGGTTGTGGTATGGTCTTCCCAAGGGAGAGGTTGGGGTTTCAATTTCGAGTCTCCTACGGGGCAGCAGCAGGCCTTTACTAAAAAAACAAAAGAACAGAGGTGAAAGATGTAAGAGAGAGAGAGAGAGAGAGAGAGAGAGAGAGAGAGAGAATAGCTTTATTTGAGATTTTATATTTAAGCCGCTGCACTTTTATCAAAAAAAAAAAAT
>JAOXJP010231508.1:0-10618 GCA_025762735.1 Platanus orientalis | reverse complement strand
GAGCCATACAATGAAACTATGTAATAGAGTGATTGAACATTGACTAAGATATAAAACTAGAGTGTTTGAAAATCAACTTGGATTCATGCCTAGAAGATCAACAATTGAAACTATTTTCTTGTTTCAACGATTAATGAAGAAGTATAGAGAAAATAATAAAGATCTTCACATGGTTTTTATTGACCTAGAAAATGCATATGATAATAGAGTATCAAGAGAGATCATTTGGTGGGTTTTTTTTATTAAAAATGTGTTCCAAATAGATATATTGACACAGTTAAGGATATATATGATGGAACAATAACTAGTATTAGGACAATCAAGGGAGAGACAAGTGAGTTTGGGATCACAGTAGGCTTGTACAAGGGATCAACATTGAGTTTGTATCTTTTTATCTTATTTATGGATGAATTGACTAGACGTATACAGGAAGAAGTGCCATGGTGTATGCTATCTACTGATGATGTTGTGTTGATTGATGAGACTAGAGATTGGGTAAATGCCAAGTTAGAATTATGGATGGATGTTTTAGAATCAAATAGTGTTAGGATAAGCCGGACTAAAACAAAATATATGGAATGCAAATTTAGCCAAAATAGGAGTAGAAATGAGGGAATAATTAGAATCAATAACCAAGAGATACCTCAAAGTGACCATTTTCATTATCTTGGTTCAACCATGCACAAAGAGGGAGATATTATAGATGATGTTGCTCATAGAATTAGAACGGGATAATTGAAGTAGAGAGGTACTTTTGAAGTGTTGTGTGATAAACGAATACCACTAAAATTGAAGGAAAAATTTTATAAGACAACTATAAGACCAGCCATGCTTTATGGAGCAGAATGTTGGGCAGCCACCAAACAACACATACATAAAATGATTGTGGTTGAAATGAGGATGTTAAGATGGATGAGTAGCAAGACGAGAAAGGATAGAATTATGAATGAATGCATTCTTGGGAGCTTAGATGTAGCACCAATAGGTGATAAAATCAGGGAAAGTCAATTGAGATGGTGTGGTCATGTGCAATGAAGACCAATGACTGTGCTAGTGAAGAGGAGTGAGACTATGCAAGTTGAAGGTGCTAGAAGGACTAGAGGAAGGCCAAAATTGACCTGGGTTGTAGCAAGGAGAGACATGGCAGCTTGTAATTTAATGGCAGATATGGTTTTAAATAGAGCAGAATGGTGGAATAGGATTTGTGTAGCCGACCCCAAATAGTTGGGATAAGGCTGTTTGTTGTTGTTGTAACTCTGAATGCTCAGTAGGTAATGTATGCAGTTACAGAATTATTAAAAGGCCTCCATTAATCAAGAAGGTAGTGTACTCATAAAAGGGATACATGTAGAGGTGTTTACTGTTGGATTTCTAGTATTTTTACTGCAATTTTTCATACTGTATTTCTTCTTCTTTTATTTGTTTAAGTTTTTTTTATTTCGACTTTTCTTATTTTCTTTATATTACTTTGTGCTACATCATTACTTTTCCCATTTTGAATGATCAGAACTTTCAATGCACTTGTTCTGTTAAGACATAATCTGAAATGTTGTTATGTTGACAATTTTGGACCTTCAGAACTCCATTATTCTATTTTATGAGTTCTCATTATTATTCTAATCTAAATGTTGGCATCATATTAAATTGAGTAGGAAAGGAACTGGGACTATCAGTGCAGCAGGCGGGAGGGGATGGGGTGGAGGCGGAGGTGGAAGAATATCACTGGACTGTTACAGCATACAAGAAGATGTAAAAATCACTGTGCATGGTTTGTACTGATCGCATATTTGTATTTGGAAATTGTTGGTAGAAACCACCGTTCCTTCCTGAAAAACTTCTGAGTTTGCCATACTAATGTAAAGAGTTCTCCACTCAATGTTGTGGGTTGCACTGATAGGTTATCTAAAGTTGCAATCCTGGCAGTTGTTCATTTCACCAAAAATTAATGCAAATTTTCTTGTTCGGCATTGTTTACTTAAATAAAAGTGGAGAGTATTGACATCGCAGGTTTGACCTTAGCTTACCCACAAAACAGAATTTATTACATATCATAGTTATGTCACTGAAATATTTGTAAATTGTTGAGACAGCTGAGACAGAAGCATCTCTTCTGGGTATTGATAGATGCATCTGTCTTGGCTAGAATGATAGACTTTGGTGTGATCTAGTCCCTTGCCAATATGCCAGCTAGCCTACAAAATGTCATATTTTATTTGGTTTTAGTAAACAGTAGATTCTCTTCCATCTTTACTGTGTTGTGTGGGATTAGTTCTGCTGGAATTCTATTAAATGTTACTAGTTTTTTCCATTATAATCATATGTTATGTTATTGCCGTCACCAATTTGAGCAAAAGTTCATGGCTGAAGTTAATTTTTTTACTTAATAAAATAGACCTAGAATCACTTATCAGAAAAAAAAGGAAAAAGAAAAAGACTGGTATCACATCATAAAATACAGTTTAAATTTGTATGCATCTGTTAGACTAAGTACCATAGAAATTCCAATCAGTTGGATTTGATGGAGTTGTAGGGGACCATTCTACGGCTACCAAATTTACTGTTAGTCTAGATTAAAAGTTCAAACTGCGACATGGATGAACTTTTGTTCTATACTTTGATCTATTGTCAAGCATCGAATTTTCATGTATTTAAGCTTTGGGGTGTTTTTTTACTTGAGATTGATGAAATCTTAAGACATCAAGGATAGGTAACAGAAAGGAAGGGATGAAGAATAGGAGAAAGAGATAAGAATGGATTTCTGTTTGATGGTTGATGCAGCCCTCATCTTAATATATGGTTGAACGAGGGAAAAATATTATGCTCTTAAGTAAATGATAAAAAGAAGAGACATAACAAATACCCACTATATTCTAACATAATAGGTATTTCAATTTTCAATGTGATCACGTGATTTTGGCACTTTTGTGAATCATTGTTCGCTTTGGAATTGTCCTCTGACTAATGAGAATTTCACTTAGACAGATGATCAGGAAAATCCTACTCTGTGTCATTTGGAGGCTATTCCAAAATTGCATCTGACCACTGGCCTATTGTCCTAAATACTTCCAAATCAAATTACAGGCCAATCCTGTTCAGATTTGAAAGCATGTAGATGTTACACCTGTCTTTCAAGGATAACATTGAGAAATGGTGGAGGGATTGTGATGTTTTTGGAAGGGAAGGTTTTTGTTTTATGAGGAACCTTCGATTTGTCAAAAGGAGGCTAATTGAGTGGAATAAGTCTTACCTTTGGTAGAATTAGTGAAAGGAAAGGGAGGATTTGGGATGAAATTCAATTCCTTGACAAAAAATTGGAGTTGGAGGGAGTTCTTGATTCATCTCTTGCTGAGAAAAGATCTTTTGGAAATGGATGTTTTGTTGAGAAGCGAAGAAATCCAATGGATTAAAAAAGCTAAAGGCAAATGGTTGAAGGAAGGCAATGGGAATACTAAGTAAATTTTTATTTTTATTTTTTTTCTTAAGAATATGGAATTCTAAGTATTTTCTTAAGGTGGAAGATGGGAAGACAAGGAAGAGCTTGATTACAAGATTGTGTGTGCAAGGAGAAATGGTGGAGGATTTTGACAAAGATTAAAGATGAAGCTATCTTGTTCTTTTCTGATTTGTATGCTAAGGAGGAAATGGATAGTCCTACCATTCAACAACAACAACAACAAACAGCCTTATCCCAACAAACAGCCTACCATTGAAAACATTTTTTTTATAAATTTCTTTGGATGTAAAATTGGCAAGTTCGATTGAAATTTCTTTTTCAAAAGTGGAAGATAAAAATGCTTTCTTTAGTATGGAGTCGGATAAGTTGCCGGAGCCCGATGAGTTCTCTGTACTTTTCTATAAAAAATGTTGGGATATCTTTAAAGAAGATCTAATGAAAGTTTTTGGTGAATTTTATGAGATGGGTATTATCAACAAGGGAGTTAGTGCAACCTTCATAGCCCTTATTCCTAAGGAGGAAGCTATTGACTTTTCTGATTTTTGGCCCATCAGTTTGGTGAGCAGTCTTTATAAAATAATTATTAAAGTTCTTTCTATAAGACTGAGGGGAGTGATGGAAAAGGTAGTTTCAAACACTTAAGGAGCTGCTGTTAAAGGGAGGCAAATTATGGATGGGATTCTCATTGTGAATGAATGTGTTGATCGGAGAAGGAAATCAAAATTGTAGGGTTTGGTTTATAAAATAGATTTGGAAAAAACATATGATAGGGTGGATTGGGAGTTCCTTAGATGGGTTCTTGAGAAGAAAGGCTTTGGAGTCAGATGGATTTGTTGGATTTTTGGCTGCTCTACATTTCTCTATTATGATGAATGGAACTTCAAAAGGTTTCTTTGGATCATCTTGGGGTTGAAGATAGAGTGTGTTGAGGACATCAGGTCTAGGTGCAAGTTTTAGACTTACCAAAGGTGATGTAGGAGGGCTAGACCTCTACTTTAGTTCTTGTAGAGGATTCCCACATGCTTGGGACCTTAGTTAGGCTTTATTTATAGTACTCTTATTGTTTTTTTTGTGGATATTATTTGTTTCTTGTTGGGAGGGACACATGGTTATGAGGGTATTTTAGTCTTTAGTAGTTTATTTGGGTTTTTTTTGTTATTATTTGTACTTTGGGGTTATTTTGAAGAGGAACATGTTAGGCTTAGGGGTATTTTCGACATAACTTCTATTTTTGTATGAGACCTAGTCATGGGGGGGGGGTTTATACCCCATAACAGACTTATTAAGTTAAGCAATATTGAATTTTGAAGTTAATGAATCTGCTTCGTCTTCTTCCCTGTCGTGGAGCATGCAGACCCAAAACTTTGGAATGGGACTAGGCCCCCACCTAGTTTAACACTGGTGGTGGAGGCCACTCCCTCTTCTTGGGTTAAAGGCTCCTTCCTCCTCTTTTTTTTTTTTTCATGTTTTAAATTTTTATAGATTTCATTGTTGCTGCAACTAACCTCTTTCAGAAAAATTCATCACCTGGTCTTCTTCTCCACTTTTCTGAGCAAGACAATACATTCAAGTGGTCCTATAGAACCAGACGACGCCCCACAACCACTTATTATTGTAGTTTGCATATTTGAAAAAGTTTTAGGAGAGTTACATAGCATCAGGCGTGAACAGGGGGGGTTTTGAGCAATTTCGGGAGATCAATTAGGAACTCCAACTGATTAGAACTTTGGGAGATTTATCAATTCTATAAGTTCATAAACCCTTGGACAATCCTCTGTGTATGGCCAGCCTGCAAACAGAACTTCATCAAAGTCAGATTTCACCTGGGTTACTCCCTGACAGGTGTGAACAGTGCTGTAGGACCAATTTTGGCTGGTCAACTACCAAACCCTAACAGTCCAAGCTTAGACTAGCAGGAGTTTTCTAGGGTCTTCTATACCCTTGGGTGAACCCCCCTGTAGCAACCATCATCCTAAAAGCTTCTTTAATTCGAAACCCAAACTTGGGTTTTAAGAGGGTGGTGGAGTTGGATATTTTGGGAGAGAGAGAAAGGGGAAAGAGAAGAAGAAAAGGAGAAGAAGAGGAGGGGAGGAAAACGTAGGGAGAGCGTATAATTCTCTCTCCCATATGGTGTTGCTCTTTATTATATACTAGGGTACAATGGGATACAAAAATACCATTATACCCTCACACGCACGCTACATATACGCCCACACTCCCCCTCAAGCTGGTGAAATACATTAAAAAGACTCAACTTGCTTGTTAAAGACAAAAATACATCACGACCAAGACCTTTGGTGAAGATATCCGCAAGTTGATCCCTAGTCTGAATAAACAGTGTACAAATTATTCCACTAAGGAGTTTCTCTCGAATAAAATGACAATCAACCTCAATATGTTTGGTGCGATCGTGCTCAACCGGATTATGAGCAATGCTAATGACAACCTTATTATCACAGTAGAGGTGCATAGGAGAGGAGATAGGAAAACCAAATTCAGAAAGAAGAAGACGTAACCATTAAAGCTCACGAATACCATGAGCCATCAACCGAAACTCAACCTCAGCACTAGAACGGGTAACAACAGATTGTTTCTTGTTGCGCCAAGTGACAAGGTTACAGCCAACAAAAGTGCAATAGCCAAAGGTTGAATGGCGATCAGTGAGAGAACCAGCCCAATCCACATCAGTATATCCCTCAATGTGTAAATTAGATCGGCAAGAGTATAAGAGACCCGTACCAGAATTGTGCTTGAGATAACGAAGAATACGATACACAACATCAAAATACACAGTTGTCAGGGCATGCATAAACTGACTCATAACACTGACAACATAAGTAATGTCGGGTCTAGTGATAGTAAGATAAATAAGATGGCACACTAAACGTTGATACCTGTTAGCATCAATAAGTCGCTCTCCCATATCTGTAGTAAAGCGATGATTAGCATCTATCGGTGTGTCAATAGGTTTACAGGTAGTCATACCAGTTTCGACAAGAAGATCCAAAACATATTTCCGTTGAGAGATACAGATACCCTTGGTAGACCGAGCCACCTCAATGCCCAAAAAATACTGGAGTGGACCTAGGTCTTTAATTTCAAACTCACTTGCTAACCTCAGTTTCAACTGAGAGATCTCTATAGGATCATTATTAGTGACAATAATGTCGTCCACATACACAATCAAAGCAATAAGATGAGTCCCGCTAGTACGTTTAAGAAACAAAGTCTGATCAGCCTGACTCTGAAAATACCAAAACTGAATGACAGCAAGGTGGAAATGTTCAAACCAAACTCTGGGAGACTGTTTAAGGCCATAGAAAGCTTTCTTGAGACGACAGACCTTTCCTTTTGACGAATGTGGTAGAAAACCAGGCGAAAGCCTCATGTACACTTCCTCGGCAAGATCACCATGAAGAAAAACATTTTTTACATCGAACTTGGGAAGGGTCCAACCCTTGTTAGCAGCAAGGGAAAGAAGAACATGAACCGAGTTAAGTTTAGCAACTAGGGCAAAGGTCTTCTGATAATCAATCCCATAGGTCTGGGTGTAGCCTTTTGCAACCAGCCGAGCCTTATAACGATCAACGGACCCATCAGGTTTGAACTTGATGGTATAAACCCACTTGCATTCAACATGGACTTTGTTTCGAGGCAAATCAACAATATCCCAAGTACCATTTTTTTCAGGGCAACCATTTCGTCTTACATAACAACTTTCCATTGTGGTTGAGAAAGGGCGTCTGCAATATTGCGAGGGACAAAGATAAAGAATAAAGCAAGAGCAAGATGACGGTATGAAGGAGATAGAGACTGATAAGATACAAAGTTAGATAGAGGATGTTTAACACACGATTTAACACCTTTCCGAATGGCTATAGGAAGATCAGAGTTGGGAAGAGAAGATGAGTTACTTGGACCGGATCTGAAACCGAGGAGACATTTTGGCTGGGAATTAGAGGAACAATGACAGTGTTGAACTCTTTTTTCTGGAATAAACTTGAAGAACCTTCTCCTCCTCACCAAGAACACCGTAATCAAAGATATAAGTTGGAACATGAAGAGGAGGCGAAGACTCAGCAGAAGAAAGCTCCCCCTGAGATGAATTAGGAGAAAAAAACGGAATTCTTTCATGAGATGTAACATCCATAGAGACAAACTGTCGCCGAGTAGCAGGATGATAACAATTATAACCTTTCTGGCTAGGAGCATACCCCAAGAAGATGCATTGAAGAGCTTTGGGATCTAGTTTAGACCGGTGGGATTTATCCACATGTACATAACAAATGCACCCAAAGACTTTAGGAGGAATAGGAAATAAAGATGCAGGAGAAGATAAGACCTCAATTGGTGACTTATAATTAAGCACACGGCTCGGCATTCTATTAATGGGAAATGCAACTGTCTGAATTGCATTAGACCATAAAGTTTTGGGGACATTCATGGTAAACATCAATGTATGAGCCACTTCAAGCAAATGCCTATTTGTCCTTTCTGCAATGCCATTTTGCTCAGGTGTACTAGGACATGTTTGATGAAGGATTCCTAATTGGTCAAGAAAGGAAGAAAAGGCATGAGACATATATTCACCCCCATTATCAGATTGTAGAATTTTAATTTTCTGACTAAACTGGGTCTCAACCATCTTGTGAAATGATACAAAGGAAGAGAACATCACTTTTTGATTATAATAGATAAATCTAAGTCACACGGGAGTAGTCATCAACAAAAGTCACAAAATATGTAAACCCAGATAGAGACACAGTAGGGGTAGGTCCCCATACATCAAAGTGAAATATATCAGAAGGAGAATTACTTTTATTCAAACTAACTGGATAATAGGTTTGACAATGCTTAGCATACTCACAAGGAGCACAATGAAAAACTGAGTTACAACTAGAAAATACATGTGGAAACAACTTTTTTAAAGTAAAAAGAGAGGGATGACGAAGACGGTTATACCACTGAGAAAGCTATAGGGAATTAAGCTTGCCATCATTTATTGCAGGAGCTGAAATCTGTTGGACAGGTAATGCTGAATGTGGAGGGGTATCCAAGATGTATAGGCCATTGTTTTCATGTACCCTACCATTCATCATCCTCGAACTCAAGTCCTGAAAGACATAGTGAGAGGGAAAAAAGGTCACACTACAATTTAAGGACTTGGTCAAATGACTAGTTGATAACAAATTTAAAGTAAACTTGGGAACATGAAGAACAGAGGACAAAGATAATGAAGGGGTGCTAGGTATGTTTTCCTTGCCAGCAATAAACTAATACAAACCATCAATAATACGTACCTTATCCTTCCCAGAACAAATAGGGTAGGAAGAAAAAAGAGAAGATGTACCGGTCATATGGTTAGAGGCCCCTGAATCAATAATTCATGAGTGACCAGGAGAAGAGACACTAGCATTGAACGCAGAAGCAGAGGTATCTGAATGAACAAAAGATGTCTGAGAAGATGTAGAGGTGTTCAAACTCGATATAAAGCACCGCAAAGCCTCAATTTCATCACAGGAAAAGGAGCTAAATGCAGAATCAGTAAGAGGTGCAGGTGTAATCTCTGGAGGAGCAGAAGTCACAGGATTGGCACTTGACCGGCCCCCAACAAGACTGCAAGTGCTACCTCATCCTCCATTAAAAGAACCATGTTGAGATCGACCTTGAAACTCCTGGGGATGACCATGTAGATCCCAACATGTGTCCTTTAAATGTCAAAACTGTCCACAATGATCACATTTGAATTTATCCCGCTCATTTCCTGAAAAACCGCATCTTCCATCTTGAAAATTGTTCTGACCACCACCACGGCCACGGGAGCCATTTCGACCACCACGTTGATTAGAAGAGAGAATGACTGATTTTTCTATGGAAGAAAGTGTTGTAGGATTCAACATGGCATGAATATGATCCTCTTCTTCATGTACATATGAGTACACTTCACTAAGGGATAGAAAATGGTCTTTTCCCAGAATCTGTATCTGAATACCATTATATTCAGAATTGAAACTGGCTAGAAAGTCAAACACTCGGGTTTCTTCAACCTCTTTATGATACTCAACAACATCTTCAGAACTCTTGGGGCGATAACTCTTGTAGTAATCAATTTCTTGCCACATCTCTTTAAGTGTAGAATAATAGGAAGAAAGATATCTATCGCCTTGATGAAAATGAGCGACCTTTTGTTGCAGATCATACATCCGGGCCTTATTGCCTTTCTTTGAATAGGTTTGAATCATGGAGTCCTAGATCGCTTTGATAGTCAGTAAGTACATAAAGGTGTTAGAAATTTTCGGCTTCATGGAATGAAGTAACCAAGACATAAATACAACATTTTTCGCCTCCCATTTAGGAAAAAAAGGAGAACTAGGATCTGAAGCTTTGGTCGCACCAGTCAGGTACCTGAGCTTCCTCTTACCAGTAATATAGATTTGTGCAGAGTGAAACCAAGGAACTTACTGCCATCAAAACGTACTATGGAAATAAGGGTGTTCGGATTGTCAGTTCCTGCTTCCAGCCCCATTAGAAAGCACAGATGTAATATCGCTTGTATCTGACATACTTGATATTGCAAACGGAGAAAATCACACTCCAACACAACTTCCACGACCACACAACCTCACACACACATGTGAGGATTGCACAAATACCAAGGAACACGTATGGGAGGCTTCAACTAGAGGTCTGGGAAGCAGAAACAACCTCAAATCACCATAACAACAAATCGCGACCACCAACAACCGTAATCACACTCACATAGGGATTACCAACCCATAAAAGGTGATTGGAGATATTAAATCTAATTTTTAAAGCAAAAAGAAAAAAAAGAAAAATGGCCTCAAAAATTGTCAAACAGTAGGGTATCCAGACGAAACTTGTCACCGACGCTTCGATTCTCCACCAAACGACACGAGACCACTTGGAAAAGATTCCTTACAAAAAAACAATTCATATAAAGGAGATCATCAACTGAAACAACCCCCGAGACGATTAGATCGACCACTTTTCTCATATCTGGCCATTTTCGTTTTTTTCAAAAAATCGCCAAAAAAGCTTAGATTCGAATTTAGGGGTGGGCATGGGCCCTGAGGCCCGAACTTTTACATACATAATATATATGTATTATATATAATATACTAATTATTTTAAAATTATCAATAG
>JAOXJP010231507.1:0-10618 GCA_025762735.1 Platanus orientalis | reverse complement strand
AAATCTTGATTTGCCTCTTGACATGGATCTATCCCGATCCTGATTCTTGTCAGTTGTCATTCATCTTCCTTCCATATTCAAAGCACTGTCTGAAGTTTCTCCTGAAGATGTGGATTTTCTACAGATTTCTTCACTGAGAATCACGCTCACCACGTTATCATACTTCATAGGGTTGGAACCTGAAGAATTACTGACAGTCATTACCAAACCATCCCAACTATCTAGTAATGACGAGAGAATCAATAAGGCCATAACCTCACTATCGAAATTGATTCCAACCGAGGTTAATTGGTTGGTAACTGTATTGAACTCGTTCAAGTGTTCTGTCACAGTTTCATCTTTCGCCATTTTCATATTAAACAATCTCTTCATTAGAAACACTTTGTTGGAAGCCGATGGCTTTTCATACATTCAACAAAAAACTGACATCAAGTCTTCTGTGGTTTTCTCATTAGAAATATTAAAAGTTATCGACAAAGATAATGAAAAACGAATCGTACCTAGGGCTTTGCGATCAAGTACTTCTCAGTCTACATCTGACATCATCGCCGGCTTTTTGCTCTTTCCTTCAAGGGGTTGATAGAGATTTTTTTGGTAGAAGTAATCATTTATCTGCATCTTCCAAAAAGCAAGGTTCATACCGTTGAATTTTTCAACACTAAACCGTGCAATTTCCTCCATCACTGTTGTTGCTGTCATTGCTCCCACTCGAACCAAACATCGCTATAATACCAATTGTTAGGATTGTTTTACCTTTTTTGCCTCAGAAGAAACATGATGGAATAAAACAAGCAAAACAAAGAACAAATCATGCACAACACAAGATTTACATGGAAACACCTAGTTTTGGGGAAAACCACGGAGTCACAGAGAAAACTCACTATCTAGAAAAACTTGTCAAAGACGATTTACAATTTTTGAAACCTCACCCTATTTGCACGTAACCCTAGAACCAAACATATAAATACCCCAAAAACCCTAATACATATGCGGAAACGGTTCAGATCTAATCCGGTACATAAAAACATAACGGGTCAAAAAAAATTCCTGAGACCTTTGCCCCCGAACCTAAAAAAAATTCATATTTGGGTTATATCCGGGTCAGATTTCGGGTTCAATTCAAGATGCTACCTAAATCAAACTTCACACATTACAAAAGGAGAGATGTTTCTTTTTATTATTAGAGAAGCTACTGGAATCCAAGAAATATATATCGTCATTCTTATGCCCCATACCAATCGCCTTCTTCATCACCAAGTCCTTTAACAAACACTAAGAAAGAAAAAATGCAACACTGCAATTTAGATTATTAGTGAGTTGACAAATGGACAACAAGTTTAGGATAAAATTAACTTGATATACATATGACAAAAGTCAGTGATGACAGGAATATCTCCATGCTTAGCAACAGAAGAGTAGGACCCATCCGCAATACGAACTTTGTCTTTTCCAGAGCTAACATGATATGAAGTAAAAAGGAAAAACATACCAGTCATATGATAAGAGACTTCTAAATCAATGATCCAAGAGCTATAAAGGGTTGATGCCAATGTACCTGAATGAATGAAAGAAGATGTAGGAATTGCCAAAGGAGACTTGAGTTAAGATATAAAACGTCGAAATGCCTTAGTCTCCTCCTGAGATAAACCACCATCAAAAGAACCAAAAGAAATAGGAGTTGTAGGGTCTTAAAAGGAAGATGTAGATGCTACGGTATGTGCACTAAGCCTACAGCCTCCATAATGGTCATGTCCTCTACCATTACTAGAAACATCTCGTTGACAAGGACGTGGAGGTTGCTTTTAAAGATTTTTTTTATGAAAAAAAAAAAAGAAAAACTTATTTGCAGAAAAGCGAAAAACAAGAAGGGGGATGAGCAATCCCCAAAAGAAACAACAAAACAGTACAAAGAGGGGCAGGACCCCTGGGCAGGATCAGCAAAACAGCCCTCACAAGGCCAACTTAAACAATCCCAATAGTGTTAGCCCAATCCCTGACAAGAGCCCCATTAGGAATACCCTCATATCCTTTACACCACCTCGCCCAAAAGATGATCAACTCTTTAGCTCTATGATACACCTGATATACCGGCTCCGAATGAGCTCTAAAGACCCGGTTATTTCTCTCCCACCAAATAACCCAGTAAACCGCAGCAGGGACCAACTTCCAAATCCTTTTCTCGATACTATTGAAAGCTAACACATTCCAACCCTGAAGTAAACCCATCAGGTTAAAAGGAGCAATGGAAGCCACGCCAAAGTCTCTAGCTATGCCACGCCGACAATGAATCAATAAATGAGAAGTTGACTCCGCCTCCCAATAGCAGAGAAGATAAATGCAAGGTAAATAAAGATTTCTCTATTGCAGCATATCCATTGTAGAGATATTATCCAAAGTTGTTGTCCACAAAAAGAATTGGGCCTTTAGGGGGATGACATTATACCAGACAGCCTTCCAAGGGCCTAACACCTCCATCGCATCAACCATGTGCTCTTTACAAGATCTAACCAAGAAACATCCCCTAACACCCTTCCTCCACACCCGATAGTCTTCCTCCCCAATGCAAATCTAGGTTTCTTGAAAACGCTTCAGCATCTAGATCACCCTTGGAATCTCCCAATCAAAAGCATCTTTCCTAAGATTCGGCTGTCACACTACTTCCTCTCCTTGGATCGACATATATGAAGCCACAACCAAATTGGGATCCACCGCCATGGAAAAAACTTCTGGGAAGTCCTCCTTTAAAGGCCTTTCCCCACACCACACACCCTCCCAAAACTTAATGCGCCTCCCATCACCGACCTCATAAGCTAGGCCTTGCCTAAACATAGGGAGGTAGTTCAAAATGCCTCTCCATGGGCTACAGCCATACACACCCCTGGAGACTGCTAGGATCCATTCATTTAAAGCCCCATGCCTCACAGCCACCACTCGTTGCCAGAGACTCCCTTCCCCCTCCCCAAACCTCCAGAACCATTTACACAACAAAGCCTGATTCATGGACTGCAAACTTTAGATTCCAAGTTGCTTTTAGGGATATCCATGGAGATCCAAACAATACTCCTTAGTGTGTTAGAACCAACCACAATGCTCATATTTGAGTTTGTCTTTGTCAACTAAAGGATTACTAAACCAGCTTCCACACCCACGTATGCTACTCGGCAAATGTAAACTTTGACGGGCTTTTGACATTTTTTAGGTATTGTTGATTAACTACAAGTCACACAACACTTCTTCAATACTTTCACACAAGTACACCACACACGGTTACTGAAATACCACAGCTAATTTCACAAACAGCACATAACAAATCACTTCCAACAGTGGCAAAAAACCAAACACCTGGACTACACAATTTGGCTCAACTTAAATCACTACTGAGAGAAAGACACAAACTATAAGACACACAATTAGACCTCCACAAGACACAAACACAACTTTTGTAGGCTACACAGCCAATCCACACATCTCAACATTCACCACTTATAGAAACATGCCCAAACTCCATAAAACACTTATACATCATGTTTGGAACCCCATAAACAGATTTGCAGAAGCACCGCAGCTTAGAGAAGGACTAGGTGATCACCAATCAACACCAAAACAGACCAAAAGAAGCCAATGCACACTCCAACAAGCAAAAGCACAGCAGAAAATTGAGATAGCAGAGTGGGGTGGTAACAATAGAGCACCAAAATATTCATAACTTCTTCAATACATATCCAAACAACATGAGACTTGTTTCAAAAGATTTATCCAATAGAGGAGGAGTAAAACAACTGGAAAAAGAAAAAAAAAAAAACAGCAAAACCTTCCACCACCCTTAAAGGCCATATGACTGCAGTAGTCAGCCCTAGGCTTGCTGACATCAGCAGCAAGAATAATCCAATTTCTCCAACCTTGTTTAACCTGCTCTGATACCAACTTGAAACTATATGTAGCCTGCAAATCAGATAGAAGAAGACGGAGAAGGAGAATAAGGAGTATGCAATTTGGGGAAATAGTATGAGAGAGTAGTTCTCTCCATAAAACTGTATTAATTTATGTATTGAGGGTTAACATATCATATGGTATGGTATACAGTATAGTATAAATGTATATATGTATAATACTTCCAATGACAACTATATCCTCAATACAATGTTTCTCAACATTGAGCTCTATAAGTGAGTTCTATTCCTAAAATATGAAGTAACTGATATAGGATGTTGCCAGGACAGATTTAGATTTTTTACGATATCAAGAATTAACAAAATTAATGAACTCATGTTGGATATTGGTTATTCAAAATTTATTGAGATTCTTATTTGATTTTGAACTTGTGGCTTTTAAAAAGCCTCTTTGAGTGTGAAAAAAGTATCATGCCAATTCGAACAAATACAACTTTTTCCACTTTTGAAGAGGTGTGTATCTTCTCAGAAAAACCATTCATACCTTTTCGATGACCAAGAACTATATAAATAGATGATGTCCCATACAATTTTTGATACACAATTACACAGATATAGAGAATAAGTGCTCTTTAAGATCTTTTCGTGTTTCAAGTTTCAGAATCAAGCAACATATTTAAGTTCACCGTAAACTGTGACACTTGCGAGTGCACAGTTATCAAGGGCCCTTGGGATGTTAAACGCTAAAGACCAGATGCCATCTAGACCCTTATGAATAGAGAGGTTTCAAATAGTGAGGTAGAATTCAATCGTTGAGTAAAATGATTTGTCACATGCAACCCTAGTTTAACAGATAAATATTTCTAGTCTTTGTTCAGTGATTCTTTAGCAATGTTAATCTATTCTGTGGGTCTCACCTATAAGTGTTTATATTTACTTATTTAAGAATGTTCTTTATTCATTTTTTTCAGATTCATTAACCTCATAATTCAACAGTTAATGTGAATGTTCAAACGTAGACAATGGCATAAGAGAATGGAACTCTTGAATGGTAACAGAGTAAGAGCAGGAGAACCATACTCTAGATAGGAAAGCAGAGGCTATGGAACTCTTCCTCAGTTCCTCTCCCTCAATTTAAAGAATAAGCTTTAGAGAAATCCATGAAAATTCACAAAGTTGTTGTCAAGAAGCTAAGTCAGTCCCTTGATCAATCTGAATACTCAAATAGTCACATCAAACCCGTAAGTTTCCTCACATATGTTCACCTGAGATGCCTATTCATGCATCAGAAAGGAGATAATAGATAAAGTCCATAACCTGCCAGCCTCTTGCGAGTCTCATCCCATCTTCTCTTGTGTTACCACTGCAAACAAGCTTATAAGTACTATGCTAACTAGATAATGTACAGAAGAAATCTCAAGAGTAGATAATTGAATACCATTAGCTGAATCTATGACCTCAAAACCTGTACCCATGTTATAATGAAATTCTTAACTCTTCTTACTGTTCTTATTAATAGGAAATGGAATATCCATTTGCAATTGCATTGTTAGCAATATTACTGCATGATAAAAAAATCCAAATATCTCAAAGAAGAAAATGCATAAGTACTTATATTACTTGCAATATCAGAAAAAAATTGCAACAATTTATCAAAGTTCTCTGGATTTACAGAAAGCTCAAGGCAGTGAGGCACACCTGTTTTACACATATTTGACAAAAAAATGGTAGTACTTGAGATTAATTGTTTTCCTTAATAAAAAATCATCATCAAATACGGCACCATGCAAATCATACTACTCGTGAATTTACCAAGCTTATCAAACTAAATCTGAAGAAACTTTTTCTGGAAAAAAAAAATAGCAATATTTTCCATAACTGAGATAGAAGAATTTCCACACCTCTGAATGTGCTAAAGTCCACTGGAAGCATCTGTGGTTAAAACTTGCTGGCTTAAAACCAAATCCTCTATATTCATATAAAATTGTAGATGTATAAATACAACGAGGAACCTTTTCATATGATGATTCCAGAGAGATACTCCCACATGAAACAAACTGAAATCATCAGAACAACATTAGGAACTGATCACCATCAGCTATAAGGCAAATTTTATCTGCTAACAGCAGGAAGTGCACAGCCAACAATACAAAAACAGGCATCAAATTTACCAGAAACAATGAATTCTGATGTGACCATCAACATATCTAGGAAACCACAAGAAATGGATCTTTATTTTGCAAGAATTATTTAAAAAAAAAAATTTAACTCACACAACAAATTCATCCAAAAAATGCAGAATCTTCTGCATCAGAATACTTAGTGCTAGCACTCTTTATCTTCATAGTACTTTAAAAACAGGGTAAGTCGAGCCAAATTGCAGGGTTGAACTTAATGAAGGCCATGACCTTGGTCCAGCCTAAGACAAATTTATCTGCCTGAAAGTTGAACGTTTGATAAAATTTATAATATTTTGTAAGAGATGTTACCAATTTACAATGAAAAATCCACATAATAATAAAAGCACTGTATCTCATGACACATGTAATTGCTTCTTTGTAGCTGTTTTCTGGGTTCGCTTTTGTTTTTTGGGTTGGGCTTCCTTTGTTTTTGTGGTCTTCTTGTATTGTTTCTCCAGGCTTTGGCTCATTTTATACATACATACATATATACCAGAGCAATGCTACATCACACTACTTGTCACCTTGTAGTGTGATCTCCAAGTTTTTGGACTGCTCCGAATTCCACTTGAGCATCCAAATCTGGGTTGATACTAACAAGAACATCTTTGAATAAGCTTCCAGCACTATGCCAAATGTGTCCCAAAAAGAATAGAGAAAAGCAAAGCAAAGGAAGCATATCCAAAAGTATACTGACCCCTAGGATTGCTACAAAAAACACCATCAGATTACAAAGTAGCACGATCTAATTCAAAATTTTCACCCAATTGAGCACGTCTAGCATCTTTTTTCATAGTAGCAAGATCACTATAACTAACTCCATTGAGTTCGCCACCATAAAACTCCGTCAGACCTTCTTGCTCAACACTATACTTCAATTCTACCCTTCTAAAAGAGAACATTGGTTCTCACAATTCTGTCTCCATTTACCAAAACTACTAGAAATGTTTCAAAAAAAAAGTAAGCATGTGGCTTACAAAAACTTGAATTCTTCAGTACCTGCAAGTAGATTGAGAAGATTGTGGAAAGAGGGGAGAAGAAAGAGTAGAGAAGTCGTTGCACGAGAGTGAGAGGGAATCGTATGAGTCTAGTTTTGTGTCTCATATGGTTGTTTTTATATTAAATACTTTATTTGTGTACAGTACTTATGATATATCAAAGATGTATGGGTATATAATACCCTTATGCCCCAAATAACCCTTTAGATACATGTGTCACAACACTCCCCCTCAAACTGGAGAATAGATATCACACATTCCCGGCTTGCTAACCAAGGATATAAATGGCACTCCACCAAGATTTTTTATAAAGATATCTGTAAGTTGATCTTTGGTTTGAATGTATGGAATACAGATGTTTCCCTTCTTGATATGATCCTTGATAAAGTGTCTGTCAACCTCCACATGTTTGGTCCTATCATGCTGTACTAGGTCATGTGCAATGTTTATAGCCGCTTTGTTGTCACAATAGAGAGTCATGGGTCCTCGTGTTAGAAACCAACTTTAGCTAATAACATTTTGAGCCATAATGCCTCACAAATCTCATAGGCCATTGATCTAAATTCAGCCTCTGCACTAGACCTTGCAAAACCACAGACTGCTTCTTACTCCTCCAAGTCACCAAATTTCTCCCCACAAAGGAACAATAACATGAGGTAGACCTACGGTCTGTCACTAATCCTTCCCAATCAGCATCAGCATATACTTCAACTTAAGAATGTCCATATCTCCAATATAGAAGATGATGTATGTAGTATGCATGTCAAAATTAAAGAGATCCACACATCAAATATTTTTAACAACTCAATACTAGACACTAGATTCCTACTCCCTCAAGCACCTTGAAAGAATTAGCAAAAGAGATTAAATGATAACTTGACATACACCTAACAAGATCCACCTTATAAAAGAATGAAAATTAAGAACTAGAATGCAATATTAATCACTACCAACTAATTAGGAAACTAGTTAACAAGCAATGTAATAAAAACCTACAAAATGGCATAAAAAAAGGACAAAATGATAGGTATATGGTTGGACGGTAAGAAACTAAGATGTATATGTAGATGATAATACAATATAGGGTACTAAAGGCTAGAAAACATAAATAACCAAATCTATATGATACTAAGAGTATAAGTGAAGGTAGGATACGGGCAGCAAGTCTAAAAGGCTAATACAATGATTTTCTTAACGATATTATGGACTGTAAAATATGTCAAAATGAGGACAGCAACTGATAAAGAATATTAAAATAGGAAGAGGACACCTGAGACAGGCCGAAAGTAGTATGTGATAGTGTAGCAACTTTCTGGAACAGAGCTTGATGTCAGCGCTAGTGTGATGAATGATCACACTCTCTTAGAACTTTCCTCAAGCACTTGAAGTGCTTTTTCTTCTTTGAAAACAGTGCACAAAGGAATCAATGGCTGCCGACTTGATGTATCCTTAAACTTGTATTTGAGCAACCGAAAAACACCAAGGGACTGCTATGAAACTACTGCAGGGATTGGGAAGTGATTCCCTTCTCTCTCAGACAAGCAAAGAAACTTGTTGTTTATAAAAAAAAATTCTAGGCAATTCAGTCTTGCCAATTGGGTATGAAGTGGATATTGGGTTTTGGAGACCCAAAAAAAATCAATGGCAGAGGTCCCTTGTTCAACCGCAGGGTATAGGAGGTGTAAACCCTTTATAAAAATCACAACAGGGAATAAAGGGGGCTGCTGGAAAAATTCCTGGGTAGGGTTATGAGGATTTCAAGATTAGGGTTTTGGTGTTTCTTGGATGGGTTCAATAGGACAGCAGGTTGTAAGGGGGTGGAATGAAGTTCTGAGGAAGAAGATGATGTAAAAAAGGTGTTCTAGATTGGCCGACAGATCTGGGAAACAAAAGGGAAGCAAAAGAGTTAGGTTTAATGAGTTTCTTTGAGTTTTCTTGAATATGGTTTATTGGGTTTCAAAAGAGACAGCAGATTTGGAGGTAATGGGATGGGGCTTGTGACAGAAGACTAAAAGGGGAAGGGGATGATGCGTCTGGCAGGTTTAGGATTGGTTTAGGGTTAGGAAACAGGGATTTTGATTGGGTTTTAAAGAGTTCTTGAATTCAGAACTTTTCTGCAGAGAATGGGACAACTGTGAGATACTAGGGATGTAGAGTTTGTTGGTGGACAGCAAAGAATGGCCAGGGCTTGTAAAAAACGATGTGGGGATGGCTTATGGAAGAAGAAGCTGAAGTATGGGAGAGTTTAATGGGCTGTTGTGTACAGCAAGAAAGTATCAAGAAAACCTGGAAACCAGTAAAGAAAATAGAGGGGAAGAACAACAACTACAAAGTTTATAAGAGGTACCTCGGGAAAATCACCAATCCCTTACAAGGAATCACCAACCTTGTTTTCTTGTAGGCACACCAAGAAAGAAGCTTCAACATCATGCACTAACCAGTTGGAGAAGGAGAAAGAGATTTTCAAGCTTTCACGATTGCAATTTTTTTTTCTGTGTATAATGTGGTATTCGACCACTACTCCCTTCTTTATTTATAATAAATTTTGAAACCAACTTATAATAGGACACAAAATAGAAAACACAATCTAACTCAACTTCAATTACTAGGAGTTATGCAACATTCACTTATTCTCTCAAACTAAAAACCCTCAAACTCTAATTAATTTTTGCACATAAGCCCCTCTAAAATCAGAAAATGACCAATATACCCTTAATACAGAAAAAATTGCAGAAAAATAAAAAATAACTCCTAAGACTGAAATAAGAGCCTAACAAATGTGTCATGCTGATGATGCCCTCATGTGGACCCACCCACATGGACAAGTGGGCTCACATACCTCGAAAAACATGCCATGCTCAAATCAGCTTGGAATCATTTCTCGATCGAAGAGATGGACTCCGAACAGTATCTAATCTATGTACAGGCTCTGGGGAACTCTCCTCCGACACTGGTACACTCTAAGCTTTTCACGTGACAAGATGTCCTCATCAAAATATTTTTTCTTGGACAGTCTTTTATCTTTTACGTATCTAAAAACACTGTATGTGGCTTCCAAATGGTCTTAAGTTGGGGCGTGCATGAATTGGCTAATTACACTTACTGCATAAGTAATATTAGGATGAGATAAAGATAAGTAAATGAGACGTCCTACAAGCCTTTGATATCTTCTTGCATTGATAAGTTTCACACTGTCATTTTCCTTTAATTTGTGGTTTGCTTCTATAGGAGTTACACAAGGTTTACAGCTTGTCATTTCTGCTTTCTTTAACAGATCCAAAACATACTTTCTTTGAGAGAGAAAGATACCTTATTTTGATCTGGTCACTTTTATTCCCAAAAAATATCTCAAGGAATCCAAATCTTTAATTTTAAACTCTTTCAATAATCCCCTCTTAAATTGTGCAATCTCCACTTTATCATTCCTCGTGACCACTATATCAACATAAACTATCAATGTTGTTATCTTGGGTCCCTGGCATTTGGTAAAGAGTGTGTGATCAGCTTAGGCTTATTTATATTTTGCACCAATCATGGTAGTTTAAAATCC
>JAOXJP010231506.1:0-10618 GCA_025762735.1 Platanus orientalis | reverse complement strand
TGAGATGGATGAGTGGCAAGACTAGAAAGGATAAAATTAGGAATGAATTCATTTGTGGGAGTTTAGGGGTAGCACCAGTAGGCAATAAAATGAGGGAAAGTCGATTGAGATGGTTTGGACATGTGCAACGAAGACCAATGACTACACCAGTAAGGCGAAGTGAGACAATACAAGTTGAAGGGGCTAAAAGGACCAGAGGAAGGCCAAAATTGACCTGGGTAGAGGTAGTAAAGAGGGACATGGCAACTTATAATTTAACAACAGATAAGGCTTAAACAGAGCGGAATGACGGAACAGGATTCATGTAGCCGACCCCAAATAGTTGGGATAAAGCTGTTTGTTGTTGTTGTTGTTGTTGTTGTTATTTTATTTATTTATTTTTGTAACTTTCTCATTATAACTTGTTTCCATGTTTGTCCTTCGATATCTATCATATCATTTGCAGTCAGGGTCTACTTAATTTCTAGGGTATCTTGAACTTGTGAGCTTATCAAGAAATTGTTGGAAACGGTTTTGAAAGAGCCCAAATTTTACTATGCCCAGATTCAAATTTGACTGGGTAGGCATCTTTGAGCCAAAATAAAAGTGGGACCCACAAGTATTTTGAAGCGGGTCCACATGAATTCATGTGCATCTCAATGAGGAGAACAACGCAGTATGGTTGGATGCTCAAATCCGTCAAGGGGTGAATGAGAAATTGTCTTCAAAAGTGCCCAATTGATCAATGGTAAAAGTGCGAAATTTTAATAGTTCCACATAGACTAGCCTAGAAAATTTTGTATGTTCATATATACTAATGTTGAACATAAGTTTGGGCCCCAAGGGGTACCACTGTTTTGTGGATGGGAGAGGACCTAGCCAATATGGGTCGGGCCTATATTTAAACACGTGTGTCAAACCGAACCAGATTAGGTTAGATCTAAGAAAAAATAAACATAATTTTTATAATCAATTTTTTTTTTGTTTTCTCTCAGAATCGGTTACACTTGAGGGGGGACATCTCTCTGAACAAGTTTTTACAGTTTTGCCCTTCTGGGGGTGTGTCTACAATTTTACAATTATGCCCTTACACATGTCTATTCCATACGGCCTCTTAAATCATCCCCATTCACACATGTTTGTTCCATACGGACGTGTAGGTGGTTACTAAATTGCAGCTTTCTGCATTCGTGTCTGTTCAAACACTAAAGGTTGTGTCCCTATGTCTGTATGCCTATTCCAAACAAACATAAACAAATCTATAAATAAGCGTCTATTCCCTTCATTTTAGTATCGATTTTTCAATTATTCTATTCCGAGTTCAAAATTAGTAGTGTTCGTTAGGAATCATAGAGGATGTCCGAATTAGGCATATAAAGAGCATGATAGTGTGTTCGTGTTCTAAAGGAGAGAGTACAACACAAGTTTGATTCGTCAGGCACATAGATTGTAATGCTTCTTCTATGTGTATAGATCATTGTACTCTAGGAGGCAGACACCCGAAGAGTTTGTAAGCACCAATGCGAGGGGCGAAATTTGTTTTAAGGACATAGTGTCAAACACTAGCCTTGATCAATTCCGGGGAAGATTTATTGTCAAATCGTCCAGTCAAGTAAGTGATTCTTTTTATTTCATTTTTAATTATTTTATTTATATGAAATAAATATTACTTGTTCACAGAATAATGTATACATAGAATATAAACCCAATAGAATTTGGGATTTCCAACAAAACTGTAATTAGGTTCCAAAACAACAGTATGGATTCTATTAATACTTTTTTTATTTGTTAATTTGTCCTTTCTTTTCTTTCTTTTGGTTAAAATTTTTAATTTTTAGTCAAATGAGTAATTGGTTCTTGTCCTATCAAAATGCTCCCGAAGGACGGTTAAATTGGAGTTATGATTTCAGATCAAATGTTTTTTTACTAGAGATTAATCTTTAAACTGATGAATTTCATATACAGATCTCCATTACAACTTGGCAAGTATAAAAAATACCATCTAACAAGTATATAGATGCAATTCAGCAAGTATATTAATACAAATCTACAAATATATATGAACAAATCAATGAGTGTATTAATACAAATCAACAAGTTAACAAATCAGTAAGTGTATTTAATATAAATCAGCAATTTCATAAACCCTAAATTTTGTCGAATAAGCCAAACAAGATTACAATAATGTTTTATTAAATTTTAAATTAAAAAGAAATCAACATGTCTATAAATTTTTTTTAAGACAAGACATTTAAGAAAATGGCATCAATATTAGAAAATCTAACACTTTAAAAGAATAGAAAAAAAATTGATTTCTTAGAAACAAAGTAATTCAGTTAGTTGCACAAATGTCATATAAATCAGGACTTTTCATAATGAAAATCTCTCATAATCTAGCACTTCAAAATAATACAAACACCAAATAATCTAGTTCCTTCAAATAATTGAAGTACCTCATAATCCAACACTTTTAAATAATAAAAACATCATATAATCCATCACTTTTTAAGTAATTAAAATATCTCATAATCTAGCACTTTCAAATAATAAAAACATCACATTATCCAACACTTTTAAGTATTTAAAATCTCTCATATGTAGTACTTTCAAATAATAAAAAAATACATAATCCAGCATTTTTAAGTTATAAAAATTTCATATACCTAACACTTTTAAATAATATAAACTTCATATAATCCATCACTCTTAAATAATAAATATCATAATTTATTAGGGACAAGGAAGTTAAGCAACACTTCTAGCAACAAAAAATTAAACTAAAATATTTAGATACCCCCCAAAAAAAAATTATTTTATTTTTTCTCCAAAATATGGCCCATCCCTGATTCACATGCATGTGGTTATGGAACCCCCTAAGATCTAAGGTTTTTCTTTTCCATAGAGCAAGATATCTAAAAGTGATCCAAAGGAAGAAAAAAAATGCAAGGAAATAAAGATTAGAAGGGGATTGGGAAAACCCCTAACGTGAGACAACACATTTACCTATCGATTTTGGGGGTTCTCCCGCACCTATCCACTCCCAGTACTATTGATTCCCCTTCTTCTCTTCTTCCTTCCTCTTCCTTCCTCTTCCTTCTTTATTTCCCCTATCTTCTCCGGTTTGAGTGTGGGGTTGTCAATTGAGTGGCTCGAGGGCCCCTCCCTCCTTCTTCCTCTTCTTCCTTCTCTTCTTGTTGATTCCTTTTTTTTTTTCTTTGGGGTCACTTGGCCGTGAATGGCAGACACCATTATATTTCTTCTTCTTTTTCTCTTATTTCCTTTTTCTCCTTCCTTCCTTCTTTTCCTTATTATCCTTCTTTCATTCGTATCCTTCTTCTCCATCCTTCTTTTTCTTCTTTTCCTCTTTCTCTTTTCGCACGGGTTGGGGTCGTCAATCAAGAGTGGCCGATGTCCCCCTCACTCTATTTCCTTCTTTCCTTATTATCCTTCTTATGAGCATTATATGTGTTATAAATTCTTCCGCTTCCACACTCACTTTTGCTTGATTATAAAAATGCAAGATATGTAGACATGATGTGGACTTCTTCCATAGATAACTTCAAATGGAGGCTTCTTTGTTACTTTCTTAATCGCGTAACACTTTGAACCCAAAATGGTCTAATCAAGCAATTCATGGACAGATTCGTGAACAGTTGAAGCAATCTTCTCAAGTTTACAAGTCCATGCTAATGCTCATAAAAGAAGTTTGGAGTTCAAAGAAAGTGATTTGATTATGTTTTAATTGTGCAAAGAAAGGTTTTCCATTGGTACTTATAACAAGCTCAAGCAAAGGAAATTTGGTCCTTGCCAAATATTGAAGAAGTTGCGACCAAATGCTATCGCATAGAGCTATCGGAGGGATTCTCAATTAGTCTAACTTTTAATGTGAGTGATCTCTATCCGTATCATGGAGATGAAGAGAAAATTATATTTCAGCCAGCAAAAATCCATTATGATCTTTCGAGTTCTCCTCTACCGTTGATTGATGTGCTAGATGTGTGATCTATTACTACTTGACATGGAACATATACTCAATATTTAGTGCATTGGCAAGGAAAACTAAATTTTGAAGATGCATGGGTCTCAAGTGAAGAACAAAATAAGTTGGATCAAATTATTTGACTTCAAACTCAAGGGTGAGTTTTCTCAAGCAAGGGAGAATGATGCAAGAGCATAGCATCAGCTTATGTGGCAGCCATGTTGACGACATGCATTTGCTTATGTGGTAGCCATGTAGATAACATGTGTCATTTTGTAATGTGTCTATGTGTCCTGTCATTGTCATTTGTGATTAGTCAAAGTTATTTATTGTTGATGTATGTCAATCCCATGAGCATGTGTTGGGCAAGGGTAGTGTTAGGAGTCTTGTAAGTGTCCTATGTGAGCTCACAAGTTCAAATCATGAAGCCAAGAAAGACCAAAGACTAAGGAAGAGCATCGGGAAAAGGCACTTCAACGAAGGTATATATCATGTATATCATGTCATATCGTATGCCTAAAATCAACCCTAGACATGGTTTAGGGTCCCTAAGCATGACCTAATATGAATGCCCAATGATAGCTAAAGAAAATCTGCCCAAATAAAAAAAGTGCAGAAAATCACAGCAAAACCGAATACGTTCAAAATCAATTGTAAAATGCGCAATCGGTTTTGGTACTAATTTTGGCCAAGTTTTCTCTTAGCCGTGGTCCAAACCCATAGAGCCAAATCGATTGCAATATGAGTTTTGAAAAAATTTTCAAAACCAAAACCGATTGCAAATAGCCAAATCGATTTTGAGCATAAATGGCATCCTAAACCGATTGCGCATTTCACAATCGATTTGGACTCCAAACCGATTGTGAACTACCCAATTGATTTTGAGGGAAATCTTAGAGAAAAAAAATTCACAAAAATTTAGGCGAGATTTTTGAAATTTAAACCCTGTTTTGGTTTATCTAAAGGCCCCAAATCACCCCATAATTGTCATATGCTCATCTTAAGGCCAATGATGCTCCTCCCCACTATAAAAGAGACTTTTCCCTTTAGGATAAACATAATACCAACACTCCAAATTATTTTGGAGAGAGCAAAAGAGGCATACTATTTTGAGAGCCTTCTTCATTGTGTAAACCTCCATTACCTACAGATTTTTGAGCTTTAGTAGCTAGCATACTACACTTCTCTCTCTTATTTCTTCTCTTTTATTGAGCTACACTCATTATTGAGGAGAGATGGTGGTGAGCATCTTTTTCTAGAGGAACTCACCTTTAGCTGAGCTCAATGAGCACTAAATCCAAGTACTTAGAGCTTGTGGGTAGCTAAGGCACATCAACTCAACAAGGAGCATCCCACATATTGAGCAACTAGAAACATCAACTATATGGTGGTAATATTTGCTTGAATTTGCATTCATATTCATTTTTACTATTGCTTTACTTTTGCTAGAGACACCGAAAGCTTGAGAACCTCTGTCGGAGACATCGAAAGTAGTGCACACTTGTCAGAGACACCGAGTGTTATAATTTAGCTTGCTTGTGAACAAGTAATAAGGCTTGTATATTGACCTAAATTGTAATAATACTTAAATAAAATATACCTAAGCTCGGTAGTAAGTTTTAGAAGAGTGGACGTAGGCCTGAGTGCCAAACCACTATAAATTTGTGTTGTAGTTTGTGATTGTGTGATTGCTTGTCTCTCCATTGATATATTCTATACTACTTTTGTCTAGCACATATTTGATATTATACTTGAGTAGGTTCATTGAAGCACACACTCATTAGGTGAACAAATTGTTAAAGGAATTAATAACCACAACAAGGTAAATTTAAAAAGGGTCTAATTAAATTAAGAAATCCTATTCACCACCCCCCCTTTAGGATTATTTGTGTGACATTTTAATTGGTATCAGAGCCTAGGTTACTCACATAGGGCTTAACATCCCGAGTAAGATCTTGGTTAAAATCCTAGATGGCTAGAGAAGAGAGTGGAATGTCCATTAGCGCTCCTCCATTTTTAATGGAACGGACTATGGTTAGTAGAAATCTCGAATGGAGATATTCCTAAATACTTATGACCCTAGGGGATAGAGTATGATTGTTGATGGTTATACACAACCCAATAAACCTAGAAGTGAGTGGTCTTCCGCCGAGTTGGATGCTCATAAGTTCAATTTTAGGGCATTGAATACCATAACCAGTGGTCTAGCCCCAGATGAGTTTAGGAGGATAGTTCATCTCAAAATGGCAAAGGAAGCATGGAAGCTTCTCTCGGTTACCTATGATGGTACAAGTTCCGTAAAGATGTCCGAGCTTTAAATGTATATCGCACAACTTGAAGCATTAAGGATAGAGAAAGACGAAGAGATCTCTCAATTCAATGTCAAGCTATCAAACTTGGTAAATATCATGAGAAGTCTAGGTGAAGACATTCCTGAGTCTAAAGTGGTTAGGAAAGTACTTAGGTCTCTACCTAAAACGTTTAAGCCTAAAGTCACCGTTATAGAAGAGAGTAAAGACCTAGAAGTCATGAAGTTAGAGGAGTTAATTGGTTCACTTTAGACCTTTGAAGCAACCATTAAGGAACCTACCAAGAAGAAGGGCATTGCCCTTAAGGTAGAAGAGCCCTCCAAATTGAATGAAAATTCGAATGATGACTTAGCCCTTGTTGCCAAAAAGTTTAAGAAGTTCTTTAGGAGAAATACCAAGGATTACTTCAAGAACAAGTAATTGAGGAAGTCATATTCTGGTTAAAAAAGAAGAACTTCTCCAAAGAACCACTCATTTGCTATGAGTGCAAAGGTATAGGGCATATTGCCGAAAATTGTAGCAACGAAAGAACAAGTATAAGTCAAAAGGCAAGGCCATGGTGGCCACATGGGATGATGAGTCCAAGACTTTGAAACATGAATCCCAAAGTAGTGAGGAAGTTCCCTCATAATAGATCAAGGCTTTTATGGTCTTTGGAACTTCTGTGAATTCACTATTGGAGAGTAGTGACTCAAGTGAAGATGAGGGAGAATATGAATAAGAGGAAGAGACTTATGATGCACAAGAAGCTTTTGATGACCTCTTTGTTCAAAGTGTTGAGTTGGAAAAGAAAAACAAACAACTCAAAAGGGATATAGTTAAATTAACTGAAAAGTTAAAGTCCTTTAAAGACACTATCTCCACTTTTAAACAAGAGTCATCTTCGGAAAGTGAAAAGGAAAAAGACATTTCCAAAGAAAACTACTTGCTTCTATGTAAGAAGGAAGAGATGAGCCTAAAAATCGTGGACCTAGAAAAAAAGATTAATGACTCTAGGATATGTTTAGGCTTGAAACAAATGAATAAGAAGAGAGATAAGGAAAGACTCCTTAAGAACAATAAAAAATTATCTCACAAAGTTTTTGAGCTAGAGAAGAAGCTCAAAACTTTGGAAGAAAGAAAGGATGAGTCTAATGGTGATGGCTCACTCATCCTAGAGTTGGAGGACCAGGTCAAGTCACTAAATGAGAGAAACAAAGCTCTTAACTTGACTTGTGCTCAACTCATAAGGAAGTCCCTTGATTACTTCAAGCAAATCAACGATCTTGAAGAAGATAGGAGGAATAACATCTCAATCCTTGCTCAAGGAAATGACAAGTTTGAGAGGATGCTTAAAATGGGCAAAGAGTATGGTGATATGACCGGACTTGGTTATTCCAAGGCCATAGCCTCCACCTTAACTCAAAAGGCTATGAGTGACTTTGTGAAAGCCAAGGGATCTACTCAACCACCTTCACAACCCTCTAATAAGGGAAAAGAAAAGGTGGAGCCTTCTAGACCTACCAAAAGGTCTGACAAGGTTGAAAAGAAGAATTCTACCACACTCAAAGGTAAAACACCTATAAGACAAGGTAGAGGTTGGGAGAGGTCTATGCAACCCCAATCAAGATCCTATGCACAAGTGGTTGGGAGTAACCCACAAACCAACTAAACATCTTCCTCTAGAAGAGATCAAGGAATGAGCAAACCATATTCCTATGCCAAGGAGGCATGGAATAAATTTCAAGCAAAAAGGACTTTCACTTATAGAGGAGTTCAAGATAAAAGCCTCCACTTCTAGGAAGACTATGATGTAATCTAGTCAAAACGGGAATCCTAGAAGAGGCCCTCAACCCTTCTATAATGAACCATCAAGAAGGAGGATAATACAATCTCAAGCACCAAGAAGACCCAAATTCTGGTGCTACTATTGTGGCTTGGAAAGGCACATTAAGAGGGATTGTAGAAAAAGGGCTAATGACATCAAGTCCCAAAGAATGCGAACAAAGAAAGCATCAAATGGAAAGAATGTCAAGAAGATAAACTATTTTCAAAACATTGAAAATAGGAATCTTCAAAGAAAGAAGGACCTAACCTAACAAAATGCCAAAAGGTAAGCCTCTCGATCCACCAAAGTTAAGAGAGTTTAGGTTAAAAAGGATGATCCCAAGTGCTTGGTCATCCACACCGCACTAAGATCCGGAAGCTCATCAAGGTGGTACCTTGATAGTGGGTGCTCTAAGCACATGTCTAATGAGAAAGAGCTATTCACCAAGTTAGAGGAAGCACAATGAGGATATGTGACATTTGGCGATGAAAACACTGCCAAAATCCTTGGGGTATGAACAATTATAGCCCTCGGCATTCCTCAACTCGCCAAAGCTCTCTATGTGTAAGGCTTTAAGAAAAATTTGATTAGCATTAGTCAAATATGTGATAAAGACTACAAAGTGCAGTTTGGCAAAGATGGATGTGTGATCAAGGATCATGGAGAATACAAAATCCTAGCCGAAGGAGTAAGGACAAGTGACAATTGATATGTCATTAATCCTCTTTCCCAACAAGAGGACACTTGTCTTTTGACCCAAAAGGATGAGACCAATATTGGGCATCAAAGATTAGGACATCTCAACTTTAGGGATCTTGCAAGACTTAGCAAGAAGGGGATAGTCAAGGACCTTCCCAAGCTAAGAAAAGTTGACAACCCTATATACAAGAGTTGTCAAATTAGGAAGCAAATAAGAGTTTCACACAAGAAAGTCACATTCATTGGGACTACTAGACCCCTAGAACTTCTTCACATGGACTTGGTCAATCCAACTAGAACTGAGAATCTGGATGGGAAGAAGTATTTCATGGTCATGGTTGATGATTCCTCAAGATACACTTGGGTAGCATTCCTAAGAGAGAAATATGAAGCCTTCAAGGAATTTCTCAATATTTGTAAACGGATTCAAGTTGAAAAAGATCAAACTATCAAGAGAATCCGAAGTGACCATGGAAGAG
The DNA here is from genome assembly GCA_025762735.1 of Platanus orientalis. NCBI lineage: Eukaryota > Viridiplantae > Streptophyta > Magnoliopsida > Proteales > Platanaceae > Platanus > Platanus orientalis. The sequence goes on along the minus strand of JAOXJP010231506.1, from coordinate 1,366 downwards.
AATTTGAGAATCATAGATTCTCCGGTTGGTGTGAAGAGTTTGGTGTAAAACATCAGTTTTCAGCACCCAAAACTCCTCAACAAAATGGGGTAGCTGAATGGAAGAATAGAACTCTTCTAAACATGGCTACAACAATGTTGTCAAACAAAAACATAGCCAAGAGGTTTTGGACTAAGGCAATTAGCACTGCATACTATGTCTTTAACCGAGTCTATCTAAGACCGGGTATAACCAAAACCCCATATGAATTATGGAGTGGTAGGAAGCCAACAATGAAATACTTTAAAGTATTTGGCAGCACTTGATATGTTCTTCAAGACAGAGAACATCTAGGCAAGTTAAATGAGAAGAGCAATATAGCCATGCTCTTAGGATACTCTACAACTAGTAGAGTCTACCGTGTCTACAACATTAGGATTCACTTAGTGGAGGAGTCAATCAATGTGATGGTAGATGACCTTGACGTGATATATGAGCATAAAAAAGTGTCAGTAGTGTTGTCTAATCATGAGGATGAGATCTCATCACAAGAGGAGATTGAAAAATCTCAAGGAGATCAAGGAGAGCACTCTTCTTCATCAAGTTTAAAGGAAGAAGTTGAAGAAATTCAACTTCAACCCAAGGACAAAAGGCTCACCAAAGGATTATCACAAAATGACATTATTAGTGATCCTAACATTAGAGTGAAGACAAGGAGACAAATAAAAAACATCCTTAGTCATTTTTGCTCCACCTCCAAGATAGAGCCAAAGTGAGTTAAAGAGGCTCTAAATGATCCAGATTAGATCCTAGCCATGCAAGAGGAACTAAATCAATTCCAAATGAATGATGTATGGTTTCTCGTGGAAAGGCCTAGTGAAAAGAATGTCATTGGTACCAAATGGATCTTCAAGAACAAACATGATGAACATGGTACAGTAACTAGAAACAAGGCAAGGCTAGTTGCAAAGGGGTATACCCAAATAGAAGGCGTTGATTTTGAGGAGACGTTTGCCCCTGTTACAAGGTTGGAGTCCATCAAGATCCTCTTGTCCATAGCATGTTATTTGAAATTCAAGTTATATTAAATGGATGTCAAGAGTGCATTTCTGAATGGAATTCTCTAAGAGGAAGTATACGTTAAGCAACCTGAGGGGTTTATGGACCCTTACTTGCCTAACTAAGTATACCTGCTTAAGAAAGCTTTATATGGTCCCAAACAAGCCCCAATAACTTAGTATGAAAGGCTCACAAAGTTTCTTCTTAATCACCATTTTGATCAAAGAAGTGTGGATAAAACACTATTCATTAAGAAACAAAATGGTCATATACTCATTGCTCAAATCTATATAGATGACATCATTTTTGGGTCTACTAGTGAAGAGAT
>JAOXJP010231505.1:0-10618 GCA_025762735.1 Platanus orientalis | reverse complement strand
AAGCCTTAGGTCCATTTTATTTTTTCTATTTTAACATTATTTCTGCTCCATACTACGGTGTGGAAACATTGATCTCTCTTATTTATTTTCTTTTCTATTTCTCTTCTATTGTAATCTTTGTTTTTATTGCACAAGTCAATCCCTATAGATTCGACCTTGTTCAATACTATAACACTTGTATACTTGCAAGTAAAGCTACCCTAGATTTTTGGTTCACTAAGTTGGATCATTAGTCTAGGTGTAGCATGTCACACATGAAAGAATATTACTTGCAACACTTGGCATTATTGGAGAAACAATTTAGCATGTATCCAGATGCACTCCATTACGTGATGAGTATTTGGTTGGATGGATATAAGGATAGATTTGTAGTAGCCTGGACGGACAGGTGCATGCATTTGGGGCCACTACGGCGAACATGTAACTTTTTTTTTCTAGTAATCTCACTTAAGTTTAAAAATCATTGGTTGGTACATAACTATTTATGTTCATGTCACTAGGGTTAAGAGTGCACATTCCAAGTTGAAGTGGCAGCTTGGATCCAGTCAATGAAACTTTGAATCCTCGTGGACTAACATCCACAACTTGCTTGAGTTACAACACACAACCATCATGGTATCATTCGAGAGATGTAAGACAGTTGTGCAACACAGCTTTGGACTTATCGAGTTCAAAGAGCTCCGCGACAACATATTCATTACTGCATTGGAGATGATTTTGGCTGAGACAAGATATTTAGGTGTTGTTGGAGTTGACTCTATTGCATGTGGATGCATTCTTAGATGCACACATAGATTGCCTTGTGTACATGAGATAATAGAGTATATTAGGCAAGGGCATCCCATTCCACTTAAGTCAGTACATCCGCATTAGCGCAAGCTTGTCGCATGCGCATTGGCGTAAGCTTGACATGCATCCTACCTCAAGCCATGCAAGCCATGATTTTGGACGTCGTAGTGGATGGGGAATTGTTTTTACAGCGGTTCAACCAATCTAATAAGTCCACCAAAATGCAAATGCTAAAGAAATTACAAGAGTTAGCAACATCGGACAACACACATATCAAGGAACCTGATGTCAAAACAACTACCCGAGGTTGCCCATATATGAAGATAGACACATCCATATGATGTAATCCATCCGCATTTGAGAGGGTGTCATTGGTACATGGATAACTACTCTCCAGCAGCAACCACCACTACCAAAGCCACCCAAGTACAGTCAGTGAGACAAATGTAGTAGATGTGAGCGAAGAAAAAGGTAATAATATACACATAATTGTGTAAGTTATGAAGCAATTCGACCGTTGAGTGGCATAACATGTTTCCTTCTTTTCTTGTAGGTTATTCGATCAAGTTCATCTAGATGGGTTTCCTCACTATATTATATGCATTCCTTCCCATAAGGCATTTGGCCTTACATCAGGAATGTTAGAGATGTGGCAGCGGACAAGTATTGTGTCTTTAGGGCCATCGTTGGATTGATGGGATTTAGAGAGCAGAATTGGGCACAAGTTAGAATGGATCTGGTGTGCAAGTTGAAATGGCATGGGCCCATTTATGAGCAGTTATATGGGTTACATGCGAAAATGCAGGAGATTAGATATATATTAGCCTATTTCAATGACTATGTGTCGTACGATTGCTGGATGATCATGCCGGAGTGAGGAAATCTTATTACATCACACTATGATGTTGTCATATATCACCTGGGTGTGCCTCAGTGCATCACTTTCTTGTCACTTAGATCAGATCATATCCCTGCTACCGCTCAAAGAGAAATTGTCGTTGGTTTCGTCAACGAAAACCACTTTGTCCAGGTTATCCTGATGCTAGGTCATCCAATCCCACCTATAACTACATTTTGGCATAGATATAGATATAACAACGCGTCGGATTAGGCGCTTCCATCATATGAAGGAAGGATCGAAGAGTTTAAATGTGTTGTCAGCTCGAGTGTTGCTATATAGGAGACTATAGCGACACAATGATTGTTCATTACAATTGAAACAAAATAAATACAATATATTTTATAGTAAAACTAAGATAGAGAAAATGATTGTTCATTACATGGAAGGTGTTTCAGTACTTGTGATCATATAATGGAGTACAAAATATAATGGAATACAAAGTATATAGGGGTCATCCCTTGTATAATACAAAAAAAAGTAAACATCCACAGATGGGGTCATCCTCTGTGGCGCAACTTCTTCTGCGTATATTTCTTTCCATTGGAACCAGAAGGAGCAACAGGTTCACTAGAAGTTGGGGCTTGTTGAACATGGGGGGATCATTAGGAGGAGATGGTGCCTGTGGAGCACTAATAATAGGTGGGGCTTGTGGAGCACTAGTAATAGGTGGGGTAGGAGAGGCGCCGACAGAAAGTGAAGCACACGGAGGCAATGGACATTGTGCAGCTGACAAAGATGGGGCATGGGGAGCCGGGGATATGGTGTTACTGCCGTATTGTAAAACCTATCATACACGACACAGTGTGCTAACCAATCGATCCCTCATCGTCTCCTTGATACCGTGATCGATAATAGGCTGAATAATCTGCAGCGAGAACTCAATGCATTGGAATAAAATATACTGGCAAATATAAGATGAATATGAAATAGCTAAATGCGTAAATCCTAGAAGGGGGTGAATAGGATATATTAAATTTTTAATTCTTTTTAAATCTTTCAACCCCAATCTTAGTTTTAATGAGTTAAGTGTTGATGTTCAATTTTAACTTAACTCAATTAAGGTGTTTGGTGCTCAAATGCTAACGATTACAAGTATGAAAATGTAAAGAACAATCACACAAAGATCACACACCACAACACAAGATGTATAGTGGTTTGGCCACACCGGGGCCTACGTCCACTTTCAAAAACTTAATTTTATTAATCAACAACAATGATTACAAGGACTAAGTAACCTTTAAAATACGTGCTTGGTGTCTCCGGCAAGCACGACCTTGGTTGTCTCCGAGCCAAGGTCTTATAATTCGTCAAACGGTATCTCTGACCGTTGACTCAAAGGTGCAAGGTATATGTGTAAACCTTAAACTATGTGATTGGTGTCTTTGGCAAGCACGACCTTGGTTGTCTCCGAGCCAAGGACTTACATTTCATCATACAGCATCTCTGACAGTTGACACAAGGAGAAGGTATATGTGTAAACCTTAAACTACGTGCTTGGTATCTCTGGCAAGCACAACCTTGGTTGTCTCAGAGCCAAGGACTTATACTTTGTTACACAACATCTCCGTCTATTGACACAAGGGATTATGTACACTACCAATATGGTTCTCAATAACCGAATATGGAAAATATGGTCCAAGTAAAGGAACAAGGTCCCAATACAATATGACTCTCAAACTAGACAAATATATCAATGTGGTCAACCAAGGGAAATAAGGTTCCAATGTAGAGAATGGCTCTCATTAGCCAAATATGCCTATATGTATGGTCTCTACTCAAGCAAAGGAAGTGTGTGAATGCCTCTAAAGAAGGAAATTTTGCATATAAAATCACACAATAGTAAAAGCCTCTATCTAGGCAAATATAAGTGAAGCACAAGAAGGGTAATATCTCATAGAGATGAATCTCCAAAGATTCACAAGTAGTGGTGGTCAAAGTATGCAATATAACCATAAAACAAACTACTATGTAAGCAAACTCCAAATGTGAAGCAAAATTTTTACTTCAACCCTTAGGTTGGGAGTTTGAATGCTGGGAAGTGTAGGAGCATTATCTTCGATCTTCCTCCTCTCTTCTCTTACAAAGTAAACCTCCTTTGTGGCCACAAGAGAGAGAAATGACTCTCTTCTTCTTTAAAAGAATGAAAGCTTGAGTGAGAGTATAGAGAGAGTGTAGAGCTCCTCCTTGCCCAAGAACCCTTCTCTTTCCCTTTGCTAAAATCAGTCAAACTCTTTTTTCTCAAGAACACCTCATGTAGAGGATTTCAAGTGATTTTCCCCAAATGATTCCTCAATAATGTTTCTAATATGTTTGGGAGGTGTTACTTACTCATTTCGGAACAATCCCCTTCTTAGAGGGTCGATCCAAGGCTCCCCATAGCCTCCAACGGTCAAAAAAATGTTCAAAAAACTAGCCGTTATGAGTCAAATTTTTTGTTGTGATCGATCATGGCTGTGATCAATCACAAATTTCATGATCTATCACAATCTGTGATCTGATATTCATTAAGATCTCCTCGAGCCAATTGTTTTAAGTACTCGTGGGTTCCGAGCGGACGTCAGGATCAAAAGTTATGGTTATTTTAAGTTGAGATAACCATACTTACTTCTCGGCTCATTTTTCACTTAGGGATTTTTGAGCCATTGCACCTAAGAGCATATATTGGTATTTACACCTACCTAGGATTAAATCTTGGTCTTTGGGGGGTCTCTTAGAGTAGCCACACAATATCCATTTGAGATATGAGCCCTTCATTCAAAAATGGGGTTTGGCGAAATTCCAAAAACTCCTAGCCATGATCGATCATGAGGTTTGTGATCTATCATGGAGTCATTTTTCATGACCTCCACAAAATTCTCAAGGGTGTCACCATGATGTGGGCCCAAGTTTAAGTCACAACTAGTCCATGATTGATCATGGACTTTGTGATCAATCATGGGGCTTTTAGGACCCATGCCATGATCAATTATGGAGAAGAGGCCTAGTCTTCAGGTGCCCCGAAACTCTGTTTGTGATCGATCATGAGATTTATGATCAATCACAAACAGTGAATTTTTCATTTTCATTCTTTTGTGATTCTTGGGAGGTCCAAAAGAGCTTGGAGTCATTTTGGGGTGTTTAACCATCTGTGGGGACATGCCTTAGGTCATACTACATAAACCCTATGAAGCTACATGCATGCCTTTACCTTCTCTGGTGTTGGAGCCTGGCTTGAGTCTTGGTGTTCAAAGCTTGACTGTTGGAGCTTCTTCCATACCTTTACCCATGGATTTGACAAATGATGCCCTTACATCAATAGAATACATTTTCAATGATTAAAAAAGTAATTAACATGGACATGCAAACATTAAACGATACACCTGGATGGCAGAATTGATATGCACGGTACCCTACGACAGTGGTCGAGGTGCATCGCTAGATCAATATAGTGGATTTCACATGCGTATGTGGGACACACTTTGATATCACTCCATATAATCGGTGGCACACTCAGAGGGGTAGGCGGCCGGTACATATCCATGTATATCAAATAGCACATGGCTCTCCTACACCTCCTAGAACTGCTTCAAACATGTGTATACCGATCGATACGTGGCAACAGATGTACCACGACTAGTTCGAATAGGGGCTATAAGAGTGAGGGGATGGCTTAGCACCATCTAAACTATCATAGGACATGCATGGGATGATAGGGCTCCACAATGTCCAAGCATCTCAGTAAGCCATGAAAGTACATAATGTCTTGGAATGCATGGTGTACCTTCTAATCGGTGTATGGTATCCATATCACCTGCACAAACTAGATAAAATGTATGTTAGCTAACTATCAAAATAGTAAGGATTATCATATACTATCAACATGTACCAAGATATACATCAATAGCATATTAAAATGTTATAAAAATAAGTAACAATACTTCACGGATCACCCATGCATGAATAGTCTCTTGTAAAGCCCTTAAATTGTCCCTAAGGGACCCCCTCTCCTTGTCTAGCCTCCAACGCTACACGTGTGACTAGTTATCACTGTAGTCCATGTTACGATGTAGCTTCAAAGGATGAAAGTGCTTATAAATTTATCCCTCGAGCAATGTAACATAACCTGTCGTTTGCTTGACTTGAATCCGGTTGGCAATCCTAAGTCGACGATAAATCTAGGCCAATGTTCCAGCACCCCATGCATATGTACGAACATTATCCAGGTCCCATAACAACTCAAGAAAATATATGGGTACCCGTGTACATGTTTTGTCTACAAACAACATACACCCCAAAATATATAACCAATAACCCCTAGCAACACATGCAATCTCAACCTCACTCTAGGCATCAATAACCCATGAAAATTTGAGCCTCAACCACTCCATCGTCACTGCCTAACCCCATGCCCTATCCAACTATGTCTATGTCTCCGCCACCGTAACCCCTAGTGTACTGGTCAGTAGTGTCTCAACCTCTCTACTAGATAACCAAGCTGGCTCAACCTAGATGGGAGTCTCTGACACTAGAATCCCAAGCATACTATAGACGTCATCAAGCATGATCATCATCTCCCCAAATGGCATTGAAAGGCTGAGATGACTACTTGATTAACGAACCGGTATAATGCATGGACCAATGGGTATAGACCAGACTGCTGCACCAAATCCATAAATACAGAGTTCTAGACACCCTGGACCTCTACCTGTCACTCATCAATCTTGTTTGTGTGGCTAATGCACTTCAGCGGATCACACTTCTACAAAAAAAAAAGAAATATTGTTAGCAAAGTTTAAATATGAAGGACAAATAAATACCCCTGCTGCCAGATTAATGCAGTGACATGTGTGGAATAGCTTTCTAATAGGGTGGGGTCCTCTAGAGCTCCAAGAACACGAAGAGTCAACGGTGGCACCGCCGCTGGCTCCACAGTAGGTACACTTTCACCCACTACTAAGTATGCGACAGAATACTTGGTAGTTGCATGAGACACCTCTCCCTGAACTTGGGAGAGGTCCTCAACCCAACATCATCGCTCAGATGTAGTCGGTGCCACTCATGAAGAAGCTGCCTCGGTATCTGTCATATGCCAAGAAACAAATGTTAGAATGGTACACACGAAAATATTTCACAAATATTTTAAAATTATATCATTTGAAACAATTAAATAAAAAAATCTTCAAAAAATTGGTGTCTAGAGACATTAAATAAAGTTCAACCATATAATTTGAAAAAAAAACAATAAATAAAAATTCTGAAATATTTAATGAATTAAAAAATAAATAAAATTCAGGGTTGTTCGGCCTCATAATACCAAATGGGCCCCGTCCATTTGGCAAGCCGAACGGTACTAGGCGGGTTCGACCTAGTAAGGCTGAATAGACCACCAATCTGCAAAAAAAAACATAACAAAACAAAAAAACCAAAAAAAAAAACCCTTTGGGTTCAAAACCCATCTTCACCTATAATTACCTATAAAAAAAACTGAAAAAAACACAAATTTTGAAAAAAAATGTGTGGACATCGGGTAGCGCCCACTTCACGCTCACTTCGCAAGCCAACCCCCCCCCATTTGGCTATGAGGGTTAGGCTTTTGCTTTGGAGTAGCCACCAACTCGGGTTTAACCGATGGAGTTGGACATTGGTTCCCCTCTTCGAGGAAGATGAGAGGTCTAGACCCAAAGGTCTAGGGTTTAACCCCTAACACTGGTTTGAGTTCTTGAGATTTAGGGTAAGTCGTTTGGTTGCACTTGGGGAAGGTGTTAGACACCCCAAATACCCACATTTTTAAGGCGGCTTCTCCCATTCATATAAGTCTTAATCCTATGTTTATATCCATGCTTTGTTAAGTTTGAATTGGGGGTTTGTTGGACTTTTCTCAGGCTTAACGCCTGATTTTACTCTCAATGCCTGATTTTTCAATGCCTAAATTTAATCAGGCATTGGCTTATGACCAACCCAAAAATTGTCCTTAATTTTGTCCTATATTAATTTCAAGATACCCCTCATGAGTTAGGTCTTTAGAGGGATGGTGGACCCCTCTAAATGGATTGTTTGTTGATTCTTTAGGCTAAAGTGTTAACCCTAATGGAAGGGAAAGGGAGGGGAAGAAATTATTTTTTCTATCTTATAGGCTTGACGCCTGTTTTTCATCTCAACGCCTGATTTTCCAATGCCTGAATTTTAATTCAGGGTGAAAATCAGGCATTGGAGAAGCTGATCAGGTTGGCATCTTTATACCACCTTTTGGGATGGTTTGATGGGTCCCGGCACTGTGAGACCCATGGTTTGGGTTGAGGGAAGTTTTCTAGGGTTGCACTGTGTAACCCTAGGGGTCTTGGATATAGACCACGTGGAGATATAATCTCCTAAAGTAGGCCATGTGATTATCTGTTACAAGCCTAACGCCTATTTTTTTGTCTGACGCCCGATTGTTCAACGCCTGAATTTTAATTCAGGGTGAAAATCAGGTGTTGGGTGCTAAGTGGGGCCTAGAGGGATGGGGTTTCTCCAGAGTCTTCACATTAACCCTAGGGCAGACTTACACCTGAATTTCTATCCAACGCCTGAAATTAAATTCAGGTATTGGGACAAAAATAAGGGCCCAAAGAAATGCATGTACACAGGAATGAATCTTAGAGGCTATGTGTGCTATGAGACAGGGCTAGAGAAATATCAAGGCTCCCTGGGGTGGGTCCCAGATCTCAAAGCTTGATTGTTCTCTCGACACCTATTTGTTCAACGCCTAATTTTTAATTCATTAAAAATCAGGCATTAGTTACTGTGAAAAAATCTAGTAGCTGGATTTCTCGATTTTGGAACCCTTAGGGTTTTTTAAAAATTGTGAAATTAAGCATGCTAACAGGCAGTGTATACATGAACATCATATGAAAAATTGGGCTTAAGATCATGCTTATAAAAATCAAACAAAAATGTACAAATATTCAATTGATCTAGGTCTCAAAAGACCCAAATTTTAGGGCCTGTTTAGGGGACCATTTTGAGACCTTCCACAACCCATAAAATCCTGAAATTAAATACACTAGCAAGAATATAAGTCTAGTATAACATATTAAAATTAGGCTTCAACAAATTAATATAAAATTCACAAAAAATTATACACTAAAATATGCTCATAAATGAAGGCAAGCAGAGGCTTAATAGCCTCTACTATGTAACCCGAATTGAAATAGATTGATAGCATGGTTTGGACAGCATAAATACATACCAAATGATCATATGAAAGTAAAAGAACTAAATTAGAGTAGGTTTTAGGCTTACCTTAAGTCTAAGGGGTCTAGGGTTTCTAAATTCCTCATTTTTTTTCTTTCTTCTTCTTCTTCCTCAAAGGATTTTAGGGTTTCCAGTTGCCCACCTTGGGTTGAACAAAATTGGGGCTATTTATAGCCGCAATTTGGCTTCATGGAGGGCTAGGATTGATCCTAAGGGTTTCTAGGTGGAGGGTGGAGATGAGTTTAGCAAAGTAAGGTGGAGGGCTCACCTTCAACATGAGGTGCATAGGTGACATTTATGCTAAGGCCATGGACAAGTGGCTTGGATAGATGAAGGGTTAGGACTGGTTTAGGGTTAGTTGAATACAGGGTGAGGATGAGAGAGTGTTAGTTTACATGGATTGGTGAGGTGGACAAAGAGGTAGGTTTAGATGTCATTTTATAGGTGTAGGTAAGCTACAAACAACAATGATGGCATTAAGGTACTATTTGGAGGGACATGAGTGGGACCTTAGGGATGTGAGATTCAGATCTTAGATATAAGGGTGAGGGGTGAGGGTGCACTAGAGAAGATGTTCATCCAAGGGTCGGTAACTTAGCCTTAAGGTGTGAATACCTTTAATTCCATTAATGTGTTAAATGCCTTCAGGCTTAGTGTAATGATTACCTTTTGTCTTTTTTGCACTTTTACTATGTGACCCTTTTCTTTGGCCCTCGGGCCTAGAATAAGGTGGACACAGTGTTTGCTTTTAAAGTCTCGAATGATCCAATCGCAATGGATCAGTTAAAACCAAATTACGATAAGGGCAATGGAGGAAATCGGGGTTTTTCCATCCTAAAAAATCTCACGAAAACATTTCGGAAGGGTAAGGAGGTAAAATCGATCTAAAAAATTATCTGGTGAAAGATGACCCTTGGTTCAAGTGAACCATAGCCTCTGACCATGCTGAATTACGATACTCGAGTCGAAGACTGTGCCAAAAATACCCATTTGGTCATATGGGGATTTCTTGACTAGAACTGCTCCTGTATTGGTTGTGGATCTCTACTTCGACTTGTACTTAGGGATTTTGAATCTTAAGGAATATTAGGATTACAAAAACTAACAAACTGATCATTGGATTTCCAAGCAATCGTCGCAGGGCTTATGAAGCGAAGTCATTCATCGAGATTGGGTTCCTGTGGTCACCCGAAGGTCGGGGGAAATGAGCTATCAGACTTCCTCTAATGTACTAGCTTGTAAAATGGTCTTTTGAAGATAGGTTAGAGACCGACAAATGAGCTTGACCTTGCCCCGTTTTGAGTTCGGAAGAATCTTTGAGAGAATTTCATGAGTCAAATACGGACAAAACAACTTGTTTTGCTTTGAGCGGAAAATGACGGTGTGGAACATGGAAATCCCGTAATCCCTGGAGAATTTGATACTTTAAAGGTATTGAAATTATGAGGATGTGACCACTGACAAACTGAATTTTTGAGTATGGGTGAACTCCCAAAAGTCAGTTAATCGCTTAATCCCTGGTATGGGATTGTTGTTCCTTTCGAAGTAATTAAAGGAATCTGTTCAGATAAGTTTTAACGAAAGCTCTTGTCTCTTGGATAGTTTTTTGAAGGTTTTGCAATTCCTGAGAGATGGACACCGACTGATCATGATTTGGATGATCGGGGAACATGCTAGCTTCATATGAGTGAAATGGGATTATGACTGCCTTTTGAT
>JAOXJP010231504.1:0-10618 GCA_025762735.1 Platanus orientalis | reverse complement strand
CAGTTGAACAAATTATACCATCCCAAATTCCCTCCACCTTTTTATTTGCCCTTAACTAGAACCCAAAAGAGAAGAATGCAGAGGAGGGTGGAAGAAAGAAAATTTCAAATAGAATATTCTAAAGAGAGAGTTAAAAGTATCGTCATCAAAAGAAAAAGTCATGAAAGGGATGGTAGAAAGGTATAATCCAAGTAAGGGAGAAAGTTCCAATATTGTGAAAGAAAAATTGCCAAAAAATGTGGTTAAAGAAGAAGAGCCATCCACAGAGGAGTTTCTAGCAGTGGCTGAATTGCTTGAAGGAGATGATCATGAAATGGAGTTCTCCTAAGAAGAATAAGAAAAAATTATGGAAGAATTTCAGAAGGAAGCAGATTTTTCGGAAACAATGGAATGTAACATGATATGCACATTACCCATCACTTTTGTGGTGAAACTAAATCAGCCAAGTAAGATTAAAGGAGGTGTTATTGATGCCCGGGGGGCATTGTCAAAAGTAGTAGAAGAAAATGTAATGAAAGATTTCATTACATTCGAGGAAAAGATTTCTATAGGAGATTTGCTAAAAAATAGTATTTGAGAAGCCAAATGAGAAAACAATTCAACACTTAAAACCTTTGTATATTTCTGCCCACATTGACAGATGCCCAGTGAAGAAAGTATTGATTAACAATGGGGCAGCTGTCAATATCCTACCTTCTAGGATGTTAAAAATATTGGCCAAAACAAAAGATGATCTCATCCCTATAGGGATTGCTGTAAGCAGTTTTGTTGGTACAATAACATCTACAAAAGGTGTTTTACCCATAAAACTAGTGGTGGGAACTAAGAAAAATACATCTATATTCTTTGTGGTAGACTCACAATCACATTTTAATGCACTGTTAGGAAGGGATTCGATTCACTCCAATTTGTGTATCCCTTCATCCTTACATCAATCACTGTTGTTTTGGAATGGTGATAACATAGAAATAGTGCAAGCTAACAAAAAACCTTTTATTGCAGAATCCAATGTATCTAAAGTAGTTTTCTACCACAATGACAGTTTGTCACCAATCAATCTCATGAAACATTTTGCGAAGGGAGTTCCTTCTAAAGTCACCATAGAATAGTTTGAAGAAGAAGAAGCAAAACTAGAGGCAAATCTATGCTTATGGTAGCAATCCATACAAGGGAACTTGCAAGAATGGAATAACAAAAAAATAGAATGACACGGCCATAAGATAGGCCATGAAGAAAGTTCTGGCCTATATAGCTGAACAAATAGTCATGGAAAGTCAAGAAGAATCAACAAAAATATTTGAGGTCATGTTAGAAGATGAAGGAATCGATTTCAATAGGGTTCTATTGAAAATGGAAGATCTATAGGTGGCACTAGCCAAGATGGACGATATGAGGGCCAAAGTGCAAGATCTTTTGGAAGAAATAAATCTAGGAAAAGTGTAACATCCTCGGCCTACATATGTGAGCAACTTGTTACTAAAGGAATTGAAGGCTGAGATGATAAAGTTATTGAAAGAACTTGTAGATTGTTTCGCATGGGACTATAATGAGATGCCTGGCCTTGACCAAGAGTTAGTAGAACATTGGTTCCTAGTGAAGGAAGGATTTAGGCCATTTAAACAACTTGCTAGAAGAATGACTCCAAAAGTAATGTTGAAAGTGAAGGCTGTCTAATATTATGCCAGTAGTAAAAAAAGAATTGAAAGATTTGGGTATGTGTAGATTTTAGAAATATTGGCCACTCTAAAAGATGAATATGCCATGCTCGCAACTAATCTATTAATAGATGGAATGACTAGGCATGAGATTCTTTCATTTATGGATGGCCACTCTGGATATAACCAAATTTATGTGGCTGAGGAAGATATACAGAAAACTACTTTTAGATGCATTAGTGCACTAGGCACTTATGCTTGGAAAGTAATGCCCTTTAGATTAAAGAATGCTGAGGCTACTTACCAAAGAGCCATGAATGTTATCTTTCATGATATGATTGGTCATTTAATGGAAGTCTATATAGATGACATAGTGGTTGAAGCACTCAAATTTTGACTCGGATCATCTAGTGGAACGAAAAACAGCATTTAGGCATCAAGACTTGAAGCACCCCGATTTAAGGAGAGCAAACTAAACCCTAGGAGGTTAGGCATCCCTTGTGAAGTCATCCTTGGATATTTTGGTTGCTAAAAACATCATCCATATCATACCGTGTGTAGTGAATCAACCCAAATACACAATTTCTAGTTAAACCTTGATTCCCTAAGAAGCATCAGTAGGACTATGAGGGTCCGCAGTCAAGAACAACAAATACATCACCTTCAATTTCTCTAGCCACCGTAAGCCTTCTCGCAACAAAGCATCACAAGAATAAAATTACTATTTTGCCCTTTACCCTTCAAAAATCAAAATTTGATACCTTTACAAATTATCTACAAATTCTTTAGCCTCCATAAGTTTTCCTATGGTGAAGTATCACAGGAAAAGAGTTTTCATTTTTACCCCTTTTAGCAACTGTCAGCACCCAAATTTTGACTCAGGTCAGTTGATAGAATAAGGACAGCATGACAACATTTACGCATCAAGACTTTAAGTACCTTTGGTTTAGGAGGATTGAACCTAGACTCCAGGAGGTTAGGCATTCCTTGAGGATTCTTTTTGAATATTTCAGTCGCAAATGAATCAGTTAAAGCACCTTATTACAGTCCAAATACACCATCTCAGGTCAAACCCTAATCCTTCACCAAAGCATCAATATGACTTTGAGGGTCCACATTTTAAGAGCTCCATCCATGTCATTAACAACTTTTTCCACCTCTGTAAGTCTCCCCTCAATAAAGCATCACAGGTGAAAAAATTACCATTTTTCCCTTTTGCCTTCAAAAGCCCATAACTCATTATCCATCACTCAGATCACTAAAATTATCTTGCCTATATAAGCCTTCTTGTCATGAAGCATCACAGGCAAAGAATTCTCATTTTCACATTTTTCTACCTATGGGCAAAAAATTACCATTTTACCCTTTTTATCCCCAACTATTTACCCTTGGACCCCCAAAGGATCCTAAAAGCTTCTTCCATCACCTATATGGTGTAATTTCAGATCCTATGCATCCCTGCTTCTCCTAATTTTGAGAAACCCATTACAGAGTAAATATTGCTTAAGAACAACAACAACCAATTTCTCAACTTATGATAACCCTGACTAAGAAATGACCCTTGAAAAAGCTCTCAAAGATTCATCCGATCTTTGAATTTAGAAAAGTCGGTCGCCATATCTCGGCCTTGACCTTAGCCTTAAATCTTCAAGTCTGAGAAAAGAACTTCAAAATCTTGAACCTCTATGAAATCTCAAATCTTTCCTAGGGAGTCAAGGTTGTTTTGTTGCATTTCACACATATGGAACCACCAGGTTCCTTGGAGGTCCAAATTAGGATCAGTTAGTGTCCATCTCTACAAAATCACGAGGCCTTAAAAAGAATGTCTAAGGAACATGAGCTTTCACTAATTTATCTGTTCAGGTTCCCTTAAATACTCTAAAAAGAGCAACAAATCAGGTCAAAAAATCATATGCTCAACTAACTCTCGGGAGTTCACCCAAACTCAAAAATTTAGTCTATCAATGACTATAACATAGTAAATCCACAACATCCAGAGTATCAAAGTTACACTAGATTACAGAAATCCTGTATTCCTAACCATCATTTCTGCTTAAGCCAAGACAAAGCACTTTTCATTTGTATTTGGCACGCAGAATGCCCTAAAAAATTCTCCCATCCTTGGAATGGAACAAGGTCATGCCCATTTTCTTGGTTTCACCCCTACCTTCAAAAGATCATTTTATAAACTCAAGCATCAGAGAATGTCTCACAACTCAATTCCACTAGCATTCAGGTAATTACAGAAGCTCAATCTCTCCAAGTGACTCTACTTAAAAAATCCTCTAACAATTGCCTGAGAATCCAATTATCAATCTATCAATTTCTATATCTCTAAAACTCCTCAAGCATCAAATTCCCCAAACATGTCCTACAATAGAGATCTACAAAAAATACAGTAGCATCCCCAGTCCAAAGTTCTTTAATTGCGAGAAAAGGGTTTTCGACCTAGTTTTTTACTCGAACATCATAATTCAGCGTAGCTAGGGGCTATGGCTCACCTAGACTAGGGTCCATCTTTCACCTAACAATTTCTAGGATCAATTTTACCATTTTTTCATTCCAAAATGCATTTCAAATATTTTTAGGTCAGAAAACCTTGATTTCACCCCTTACCCTTATCGTAATTTGGTTCCGATTGGTACATTGCGATCAGGATATCTACGACCCCAAAAATAGACACTGAGTTTGTCATGTTCTGAGCCTAAGAGCTCCTAAAAGTTGACGATACAGTAAGGGTTCAATCATCCCAGAAGCATTTAATGCACGTTAATGAGCTAAGACTTTTCAAACTTAGCTCATTAATGGCATTTAATGCATTCAAACCTTAAGACCATAATTGCCAACCCTTATATGGGAATCTTCCCATGTGCACCCTCACCCCTCACCCTCAGATCTAGCCTTGAATTTCAAATCCCTAAGGTCCTACTCATGTCCTCATAAATGACATCTTGATGCCCTCCCTTGATATTTGCAATGCACCACACCCTACCAAATGGCATCTAAACTCACCCCTTAGTCCACTTCACCAATCCATGCCAACAAACACACCCTCACCTTCACCCTCCACCTAATCAATTTGAATTAATCCTAGCCCCTCCCTTTTCCATGTCACCAAGCACAAATCCTCTTAATCCTAGCCACTCATCCCAAACTCAATCCTAGCCCTACACCTCCTTTAGCTAACCTAATCCTCACCCTCCATCTAGATATTCCTAGATTAAATCTACACCCTCTACCACACCAAAATTGTGGTGATAAATAGCCCCAATTTCATGGAAGCAAGGCTTAGAAACCAAAAACCTTAAAATAAAGAGAAGAGGAAGAAGAAGAAGAAAATTAAGAGTTTTTCTCAAACCCAAAGCCTCCTTTGTCCTAAGGTAAGCCTAAACCCACTCTAGTTCATTTTCCATGTATTCATATATTTAATTGTCAAGTTGTTATGTTGTCCAAATCATGCTACTGAATTGCTTCAATTGGGGTTACATATTAAAGGTTTAACATCCTTTATTTTGCTTTAGTTTTTGAGCATGCTTAGTGTAGAATTTATTGTGATTTTTGTACTGCTCAATTGAGGCTCAAATTTTAATATGTTATGCTTAATACATATACCTAGTTTCATATTTAATTTTGTTATTTTTTAAGCTGTGGAAGGCCTCGAGATGGCCTCCCAAACAGTCCCAAAAATCTAGGTCTTGTGTGACCTGGTTCAGCTGAATTTTTAGTGATTTTAGTTTGAATTTTGTATATATGATCTTGAGCTGAATTTTGGATATGTTGTTCCCCTGCATATTTTCTACTATCATGCATAATTTTAGAAATTTCTCAAAACCCTAAGGGGTCCAAATTCAAGAAATCCAACTGCTGGATTTACTCGCAATAACTAACACTTGAATTTTATAGAAATAAAATTCAAGTGTTAAATAAACAGGTGTTAGGGGAACAATCAGGTGTTGGGATCTGGGACCCACCCCTGAGAGCCCTAATTGTCCCTAAATCTGTCCCCTGGCATCTAAAACCCTCTAAAGTCCAATCATGTGCATTAGCACCTTTGTGGGCCCTTATTTTCCTCCCAACGCCAGAATTTAATTTCAGGCATTGAGCAGGGAAATTCAGGCATTGGAGTGGATTTTAGGCAATAAGCCTATGTTAAAAATCAAGTTTTTTTAAAAATTAGTTAAGTGTGTGCATGACCTAGGTCTACGCTAGAGACTAAGGAGAATCCCACCCCTTTGGGCCCCACCTATGTGGCCCAGAAATCAAAGCTAATTGCTAACCCCAACACTTAACACTTGAATTTCCCCTGAATTAAATTCAGGCTTTGAAAATTTAAGCATTAGACTAAAAGTCAGGTGCTAAGCTTGCACAGGATGACCATCTTGCCCTCTTTTAAAGGATAGATGTCCACCCTCAGGGGGGTCCACTTTTAGGGCTTGGCCTCCCTCACTTTAAGAACTACACCTCTGCCCCCTTGATAGGGTCCCATAATCCTGGGACCCACATAAGACCTAAAAAACCTAGACCAAGTGGCTAACCCAATCAGCCTCCAATGCCTAAAAATCTAGGTGTTACCTTAAAAAATAAGGCATTAAGCCTATGTCCAAGTGAACAAATTACCCTATTTGAGAGAGCATTTCTCCACACATATAAAGGCCACAACTCCTAGGGTCACATTGTTTGACCCTAGAGAACACCCTCTAACCTAATCCAAGGGTCCCACAGCACTAGGACCCACCAAATCACCTTAAAAAACCACATTAAAATGCTAATATGATCTGCTTCCAATGCCTGAATTAAATTCAGGCGTTGGGTTAAAATTCAGGCGTTAAGCCTAAGACAGAAAAATACAACATTTTTTCATTTCTTCTCTCTGTGGCAGAGTTAAGTCTAACCTTAAAAGGTCAGTCAATGAACACTTTGGAGGGGTCCCCCATCCCTTTAAAAGTCACACCCATGAGGGGCTCTCCTGTCATTAAAATGATATTAATTTGAAATGCAGTTCTAGATTTTCTAGGAACCAACGCTTGAATTTAATCCTGAATTAAATTTACGCATTGAAAATTTATCCATTGAAGGTGAATTCAGGTGTTAAGCCTGAGAAAAATCTAGAAAATAGCAAACCACAGAATTCACAAGCATATGCTATAGCACACTTTAAGACATGCATGAATGAGAGAAGCCACCCTAAAAAGGTAGGTATTTGGGGTGCCTAACACCCCAAATACAACTAAACAACTTACTCTTAATCTTAAGGACTCAGACCAATTTTAGGAGTTAAACCTCTAGACCTATGGGTTTAGCCTAGAAGAGGAGGACCAACGTCCAACTCCATCGGTTAAAACCCCGAGTTGGGGGCGACTCCTACAAAAGCTTAACCTAAGGGTTAGCAACCCTCACCCACCGACTTTGAGTTGAAGTGTGGCCCAAAAATCATGAATGTGTGGGGGAATCCGAACCCCCTGAACCCCGATGTCCACAGAATGGCGACTCCATTGGGGACTGTTTGATCTCTACATGTCCATGTCTTAATTTTTGTTAAACATATGCTTTCTATTATTTATATTCATTGCTCACATGTCTACTTACTTTGGATTAGACTTAGGTCACTCCATTAGTTAGTTAGGATCATCTTTAACACTCATTTCAAATTTATATGCGTAGGATAGAAAACATGCTCATTTTAGCTTTAGGACAGCTTGAATTAGTCAGTAGGAATAAATTCACACTTAAACAACTTGTATGAATACATATATATTATTTTTCACATTTTACACAAAATGAGTCCGAGGACACAACATTGCACCAATACATTACTCTCATGAGCCCTTATCTAGGTCATCACCCACCAATGGACTG
This sequence comes from Platanus orientalis, assembly GCA_025762735.1. Classification (NCBI taxonomy): domain Eukaryota; kingdom Viridiplantae; phylum Streptophyta; class Magnoliopsida; order Proteales; family Platanaceae; genus Platanus; species Platanus orientalis. Next base: position 3,107 of record JAOXJP010231504.1, on the reverse strand, counting down.
ACATTGGATCACCACATAGGATGGGAACAATGTCTGAGCAGTTGTTGTTATGTCAGCATGGCCATTTTGAGTTACCCAAGCCAGTTATCATCTCATGATCTGATCTTTTTCAGGGAGGAGTTTAAACTGGTACACTTGTCTTTTAGAATCTTAAAGAAGCATGCATATTTAGTCATTTTTAGGTTAGAGTAATTTAGGCTACACTTAATAGCTCAGAGGTCTAGCTTTAGGAATTACTTGTCAGGTTTTGAATGATTGTTTGTATGATTGATTAAAAAAACCAAGAGTTCATGTTCAACTTCTAAAAACTAGTCCAAACTTATTTTTTAGATAATTAAGACCACATTTTACTTCTTATTTAAGTTTCGATATTTCTCACCCTTTTCACTTAATATACATAATGTGAAGGCGTAGATTGTGCAGACATCCCACAAATGAAACCAAATACAAACCATTCCATAAAATTAAGAAATTAATAATTACATCTGAAGCATCCAAAGTTAAAATAACCATATACATAACCAAAATATCTGAGTCCATCTCTCTCAAAAGATAAATAAAATAAAAAAATCCCATCTGTCCGGGTCATTCATCAGAGTCGTTGTCCACCTACTCCATAATCCCCTTCCTCCCCATATGTTTCCTGCGTGAGTAGAAGCGGTGCCTGCCAAAACGGATGGTGTCATCACCACGAGGCTAAGAAACACCCTCTCTTGAACCAATCCCAAGTGGACTCTCCTCTGCCTGCAAAGGAGCTAAGTCTATGATGCTACTGGGCACCAAGTCTATATGCACTTCAGGCTCAACCTCAACCTTAGTAGAGGGCATCTCAATGTCTCCCTCACCACCACCCACATCCCCAGGGATAGGGATTTGCTTCAATAACTACAAAACAATAAAAAAACATTAAAATCAAATATAGGAATTTGTAGAAAAGAATGTTTTTGAAAAAGAAAAGCTAACTTTTCATCTTTACCTCCTCAACCTCCTTCTTGTGGCTCTCCTTTAGAGCCACGACCTCTATTAAATGGGCTTGGTGCTTTTGCCCCACCAAGGCAAAACACCTCACCAACTTTTAGAGGCCACTCAGGTACACCTCCCTCAAAACCTACAATAAGTACACAAATTTTGTCAAACATCTTAAAATTCATAAATTTTTTTTTAAAAAAGAAACACTACTAAAATAAACCAAATCATACTTGGGCCACCGTCTCTGGAGGCATCCACCCCTCAGGAAGCTCTGCATCGGGCAATGGGTCCTTGCTAACTCCACCCAAGGTTGATCATAGTCATCGCCTCAGGAATCACCCCTACTGGATCAAACTCAACTACATGAGCCTTCCTCTTCCTTCCTCTTATGGTAGGAGGTGTGGGTTCATCTATAGGCTGAGTCTTGGCTTCCGAATAAAGTCAAACAAAGAAAAACCATCATCAAATGTTCTAAATAAAAGAAATGAAATATAATGAAAAAAAGTCTTGCAAAAAAATAAAATAAACTCACCTTAGGTTTCATGGGGTCACCTAAAGGCCCATAGGACTAAGTGGCCCACCACTCACTATAATTTCTAGCCTAATCCAGAAAGATCGAGGCATCAATACCTATCTTTCCTCTGCCTACCTCACCCTCGGTATCGATGACCCGAGGAGGTGGATGCAGGACCGCAAGGTCCTTCACTCCAAGCCCAATTGACGTCAACACCTCTGCCCAAGGTACATGGTGATCTCGTCAATGGCAATCAGCATGATCCTCTAATGAGACCAAGCCTAGATTGAGGTCTGGTTAAGGAAACATTTCTCTCTAAGACTCATTTGGTCCATGAACGCCATTTAACCTACACCAAGCATAATAGGAGTTAGACAATAATTTTCAAAAGTAAAATGAACAATCAATTGAAGCAAAAAAGTGTTGTGTACTTATCTGAGTAGAAGTCAAGAGTTCTGGGTCTCATCAGAAGACCGAGATGGGTTTACGAACCTTGTGATGAGTGTTCAAAACCTTTCACCTTGCCACGGAAGGGAAAGGGAAAACCTCCTTGCTTTTTCATGCAGGGGCCAAGGGTGGAAATGCTCGTAACACCACTGCGATGACTCAAAACCCATATCTAAGGGACACAAATTTCAAGACACGACATCATTGATTCATATATTAAGGTATTACAATTGCATGTGATTTTTTTCTTTTCCTTATCATTCACACACCTTTATCATTTTCTGTCCATAAATTGTATTTCTGCACTTATGTGCATTACCACAAGTTCAATCCATTCATCTCATTCAATCAATCGCAACAGAATAGTAAGCTAAAATCCATAATGAATATTAAATATAAATCCTATAACCACCCATTCAAACCATGCTAAAAAACATAACAACCTCATACTAAAGTATTGAAATTAAAATCAACTAACTATTACATCTCTTGAATAAATAACAATGTCTAAACTAAAATTTGAAACAATGACTAATCAACTATCCAGTTCAGCCAATAAGGCTCACAATCCCCCAAGCGTCATTTTTATTCTTGCTTTAACTCTTCTTCCTCTTTATTTCCTATGTAGTATTGAGTGAGTTTGGAAAACCCAATAGAAAAGATGTAATGCTATACAGAAGTATGGTTAAGACTTGCACGATATAACAAAAATAGTAAAATGAAGTAGAAGTAGATGAGACAATAAGAGACAAATAAATAACAATTACAATATTAATTTCTCATACTACTTATACTATAAGGTCTAATATCAATTTCATAAACATATAATTCTTTTATCTTTGTTCTTTCATTCATTTTCTTATCACTTTTCTTAACATGTAGCATTCGTACTTTCATTCCTTACATATTTTAGATTTCAGTCTTTCTTTCAGTTTCACTTTCTTTTTCATTCTTTCATGTAGCATTCAAACATCCACATATAACATTTCAATAGTCTCATGCCAAAGATAGTGCATTACAATACGATGTCATATCAGCCTAATAACCCCTAAAAAAATGATTTGTTCAAGCCTCATTACCCCCAACGAAGGGTCTGTTCAAGCCTCATTAACACTCGACGAAGGGTTTGTTTTAGCCTCATTACTCGCGACGAAGGGTCACTTACACCATAAGCCAG